>PNEQ01004742.1:51131-113013 GCA_003012365.1 Medauroidea extradentata
AACCAAATTAAATACATATAAAATTTAACAATTTCAAAAACTGATAGGTGTACAGATAAAAAGTCAAACAGGTCAACAATACCTCAAAGTAATTATATAGATAATTTAGCAAATTCAATAAGTCAAACATAAGGAAATAAAAAACTAAAAATAAGACATGAAATAATAATGGCCTAAGTGGTGGGTGGACCGCCTCACATTACTTGCAACCACTTCACTTATGCGCAGACTTAGAGATGTGATTTTCGCCAGCAGCATCATAAAAGATGGCGCTCATTCTGGTTAAACGTAATAATATACAGTGGTACTATCTATCTTTCTTTTTGTGAATGTGTACAGCGTACGCGTCTGTAGTCTAGTGATTTGGAGCTGTTGTTTTCTCGTTACCTGTTTTGATTCCGTAGTTATAGAAAACAACCTTCGTGTGTGCATAAAACATTTTTTTCTTTCCATTTTACTGTTATAAATATTTACAAATGGATTACGTATACGCTGGCTACTGATGTATATTTAGTGGATTCGTACTGCTGTTTTAAAATTGATACCATCTTGGTTTGTACATTTGTCACAAAAATGTGTATTGATGTAAATAAATATATCATTAATTCATTTTCTTGTTAAAAAATTAATCGGAAGTGGTCATTGCACTTACAAGAAGTGGTTGTGTTTCCTCTCGACCTTTTTTTAAGGACAAGGGAAAGCATATTTAACATTCTTGGGTGGGTTCTTAATCTGAAGACGTCAATGGATTTGTATAAATTGATATTTCTTGTGCATATCTTACTTTTCTGCAAAATACAACTGAAAACGGGTTTAATACCATGATAAGTCACTCAGCGCTAGCGCTCTTTGTTCTTCTATTTTTTGATAAAGGTAGGTCATGACTATCTTTCTTTGGTATTCTTTTAATAATCATTAGACTCCTATCTATTATATACAGTTTTATTTATCTCTTCATTAAACGTACAGGGAAAAAGACTACTTTTTCGTGAAAAAACACTTGGTGCTCGTTTTTAAACTATATTTTGGGATAAGGATAGGTCGTATCAACCTTTCTAAGGTACATTTTTAGTTAAAAAAAAGTGACCATTTGATATAAATCATTACTTAATTTAAGAACTTGTAATCTACTTTACTCGAAAAATGCAATATTCTTAATACTGTGCATTTTTTTTATAAGGAGAAAATAGATCACCTTAAACTTTACTTATTCTCTTCCAGGAACTGTTAAGTCTCATAAAATAGGACCCAACTGTACATGGTGCATGATGTTTTTTTAATGAAGATTTGGTGGAAAGTTAAGTGTGCACAAAAAATAAAATACTATTGGGATAAATATGAGCAAAACTCATTTAGTACACACATTTTCAGCAAAAAATTTGGTAAACATCAAAGAAAGTATGTAGTTTAATAAGCTCTTGCAAATTTGTGAACATTGTGTTGGCATACATATGTTAACTTATTTCTCGTGCATTATGCTTTGAGGGCATGGGCCCGAGTTTCTCTGCTATCGAGAGAATTATTTTTTGAAACCCAGACAAGCGGATAACGTAAAATTACTTTGTAACAAATTGGTCTTACTGTGTAATGTAATTTTGAGGCAATCTGTATAAATATTTTAGCTAATTTATCAATTACAAGGAAATTACATTAGTGAACTAATTAGCTACCATCGTGAAGTATTCTGTTTCGACAAAATCTGAGTATGTAGTGAAAACCAGTTACAACAAAGTTACAGAGCGATTTTACGATATCTGCTTCCATTTATGTTTTAAAAAATAATTATAGTTCAAAACATGTAGAAACTCGGGTCCAAGCCCTTAAGTCTTCTTCTTGGCATACCCATATGTAACTAGAACATGGTGCCCACCATAAATAACCATTTGCGAATTTGCAAAAAGTCGAAGTTTGCTTCTGATGTCCTTGTTTATTCTTTGCCTACATCATCCTCTGTCCTCCTACCACTCTTCCTGTTTTATTCTGTCAGTCAGCACTTCTTCTTTTCATTCTGACCTTCACCTCTTTCATGGTTTTCTTCTTCACAATACCTCAATTTCAACATTTTTCTCGGCATCCTCTCACTACTCATTCTGTTACCATTCCCATACCAGTTCATTCGCACTTTCCTCTATAATGTCTTGGACCTTTGCCCGGACTCTTTCTTGTACCATGTCATTCTTCATCTTGTCTCCTGTCTAAATACTGCAGTTACTAAAATAAGTTGGAACTTAAAATTACCTACATACAGATTTAGTACTTGGTCTCCATAGTGTAACTATTTTGTGTGAATGCTGTATTTAACGAAAGCCTAATGTATTAATGGCTTTTGCGGTAGGTGTAATACGGACATCTTATTTGGCAAGCGATGTGGGTTTTCAACCCTGCTGGTGCTGACTGGGGTGACGCGACTTCACGAAGTGGAGGACTGGAAAAAGTCAAGTCTGCAGGAAGAAAAGGAGTTAGTGCCAGATTACTACACCAGCCAACTGGGGGATCTTGCACAATACCTTGCGTAGCACTGCATACAGCTACATAGTTGTTGTTTGTCATACCTGTGATCAACCTCGTGTTTCTTCCATCCTGTGATAATTTGTATATTTATTTTGTGTGTACTGTACTACATGCAGTATGTTTGTGTGCTAGGGGGAAGGGTATTTTAGAAATAAATACATCTTAGTTAAGAGCACACTATAATTCACAAAGCAGAGGAGAAATAATCTAGAGTATAGAATGCTGATTTTTGCGCTGTACTTGGTCACAAATGTTTTTCTATTCTGAGATGTGTTAAAAAATTCAAATGAACAATTCATAATATTATTGTTTATTGTATGATCTGCCAAAACACAATCTTAGTTCCTTCATACTATAGAGACTGAAGATATCTGCCTTCATCAGTGTTGATATGCCTAATGAAGTATCAACTGTATATGCACAAAACTTGGTGGTGTTGGAACCTGCTGTGGCAATAATAATTTTACAGTGGCATATAACCATGATTCAGTGATTACATAATGACATTAAATGTAAATGTGTCATTACAGTATATTGAGCCTAGTTCTGTTTACTTTGAGCTTTGTAGTATTGAATTAAATAATATTAGTGAATAATTTATCTCCTTTGTTTTTCAACACAATGGTTTGGAAAATAATAAATACAGGGAAGTGATATTGTATTAATAAGTGTCTTGTGCTATCGCCCTTTTTTCCACTTGAGATGTTAGGCTACTGCTCTTTCGAAACTCGGATGACGTAAAGATAAATTTATCTTCTAGGAGTAATTTACATTAAATCAAGTTCTTTTCTTATTTTCTCGCGCTCGCTTGGCGTCGAAAAAACTTCGGCTCTCAGAAGCGTGGCCGTAGGTCCTTTAGTACCGACAACTTAATATCAATCCAACCTCGGGCTATTACTTGGTCGTCCTGCGTCTACCACGACGAAGTAACTTAAGACAAAAAAATTGTCATCAGCTAAACTTAAGCTCCCGCATCTGCCCACGTCGTGCTCCCAACATGGAATACCCATAATACTGAACAATTATTTTCAGCTTAATTTCGGCTACCCGATGTCATCGTCCCGTGTCTGCCCACGTCGGGCTCCCAAGATGGAGTCCCTCTTAATACACAAAAGAAATGTCCTTGGCTAAGCATAAGCTCCCCGATGTCATCCCGTGTCTGCCCACATCAGTCTCTCAAGGGGTGGGGTTGAGCTGCGAATCAGTTACGCCATGTGGGGTTCAGGGCTAGCCCCTTTCTCACACAGGACACTAAGCTCTGCTCGGGCATTTTCCACAGTCCAGAGGGTCAGTCTTGTTCCCCCATCCTTATGTCACGAAGCTGATAAATGGCTCTCAACAACCCTTTCCTGGTGTCACCAAGACGTCGCTTCTCTCAACCAGAGAGAGCCTCTGTTCTTCAGAAACACAGTATTTTACTATTTACTCCAAAATACAAACATCATTTTATCTATCAATATATTGCAAATTTATACGGGCAAATTCCTAAATGCCAGTAACATTTGTAATCATGTTCTACAATTGTTAATGGACATGTGCCATTACGAACAGTTGTTGAAGTGTCGCTGATACCTCTGATTATAAGAACAGATACTAGTTTACAAAACGTTGTATCTGTTGTAAAATAATGGCCTGCTTCTTCCGTGCGTATTAATTTCATTGTTATACGTGTGGTGTTAATCCGTTCCTGTTGTTGTGTTTGTTTTTTCCACAATTTTCTCTTTGTTTTGTTATTTTTCACACGTTTTTTGGATCTATACATATTACACCAATATTTTTTTAGGAATGGTATGTACTTATGTATGTCACATACTTCTTAACAGTTAATACAGACTTACATTATTTATTTTTGTGTGTCCAGTTGTTTTGTTTGTTTTCCGCAACACAGCAACATTTAGCAAGGTTTTGCTTTGGCATATCGTTTTGTGTGGTTTGTACTGTTCACCTGTGAAGTAATGCATATTTTTGCTTGCTTTAATGTGACGAATTTTTTTGAAATTGATAATTTTTGTTGCTGTTTTACCTAATCTTGTTTAATACTTGTTAGTTGCCAAATAAATAATTTAAAAATTTATATGGTGCCAGCTAATATCTTAGTGTGAAAGGGTACTGTAAATCCTACTGCATAACCCAATCCAAACAGCTGTAATTCGTAAACCTTATTCTAAATTGTGTGGTTCTTTTACCTAATATGTTTAATGGTGGAGTTACAATCATCCGTCCCATCCGTCAGTCATCTGCCTGTCCGCACGTTGTATCTCCATCTACAAATCTAGTGATTTACAACAATCTTTCATCCGTCTGCTGTTATTCTTTTCATATGCAATGCTACCAACGTGCAAAAATAAAACTTCTGTGAGACGTAAATAATCCCCCTCAGTTTACTTATATTTACAGATTTATTTATTAGTCTTTGGCTGTTAGTACAACCGCCATTTTTCACTAAAGAGAAATTTAGTGAGCATAATGTTAAGGTACTAAGAAAATTATATATGTTTCAATTTTAATAATCATTATGTATAGTAAATAATATTTATTATTATTTTAATGTTTTTGTATGCCAAAATTATCACTATTATAGTTTACAGTAATGAATTTGCAGTACTACGCAAGAAAAATATAAAATTAGACAAACCTCACCGCCCTCTTATTAAAATGAAGTTGTCGAAACAATTGTCGCCATCTTTAGAAGGCTGTGCTTTCATCGGTCATCCATCAACAGTTAAAGCTTGCCAATCTTGCGACGGCTGGATGGATGAAAATATTGGGAGCTTGTAATTGGCTGAAGGTTACGGGATAGACGGTCGACTGACAAGCGAGACGGATGATTGTAACTTCAGCTTAAAGCTAGCCAACCATTTTGGGATAGAATAATGCATCCACCTTGCATTGTATTTATGGAAACAAATGTGGTCTAATCTTGAACATAGCAGTTTATGTGTGGGGAAGAAGAAAATTGCAAGTTAACAAAAGGTTTAGTTAGTATATTGATAGATATTTTATTGCCTGAGGAAACTTATTACAGCCACAGACAATATCAAATAAGTAGTACATAATATTTTTTTTTCTTTTTTCTTATTAATGGCCAACAGCGGGGAGCTCCACGGCCAACAGGGTAATCATATATTAGTGAACGTAGTAGTCTCAAAGGAAAGATATCATCACTGACAAGCACATGACAAACACAAACACCCAGTCCTGTACCCGAGGAAGTGACATTAAATGTCAATTCCCCGGCCGGGAATCGAACCCGGGACCCTTGACTCAGCGGTCAGGAACGCTAACCACTGAGCCAAGCGGTCGGACTAGTACATAATATAATGTATAAAAAACGAACAATACTAAGTTTATAAATATTTTGAAAAGTTTAAAGATAAATATATCTACAGTACCAACATATATGCTCATAAAACTCATAGAATAAAAGCTTTATATTTGGCTACTTTCAGAATTTCTAGTGTAATACGTTCTTTTCTTATTTTTCTGGGTTAGTTTTTAAGTTGTTTAAACTTATGCTAGTTTACAGTCTGCAAAGAATTACCTACTGTATATCATTTTTATTTTTGAAACATCAAGTATGTATAATGTAATTTTAAACACCATAATGTATTTACTGTATTTGTCAAGTTATTTTAATTTTGAACTGTTTAATGTTATTTGCAATGATGTGTTTTTTAACATTTATTTTTTTCATCTGTCTATAACATTTACGTATGTATGAAACTGCAGTTCGTGTTAAAAAGAGCACTCAAAAAACCTGCTCAATTTCTATTTTCAGCCAATTCGTATTTTTCTGCGCATAATGACTAACAACGGAAAACATCTAACATCTTCGGCCAAATCACTTGATGCTTGTGCATATAAGAGTAATTGTGCAGGCGGTACAAACCTACAGTATATAGATTAAAAAAAAAGTTTAACTACATAAAACACAAATATGTTGATTTCAATTGATTTTATTTCTGTACGAGCAGTGCATCCACGACATTTCTTGCGTGTATTACTCAGAGCAGATATTTACTTAAATTAGAAAACCTCTTTGTACACCGGATAGGCAGTTCAGTGATCAAAAGTGTTAGACAAATCCGCTAGTTAAGTAACTCTGCAGCAGGATAAGTAGCTATAGCTGTCCACGTGAAAAGCAATCTTTAAGTTTGTTGCTGCCATTAACAGCGACTTTGCCTGGGTCATATTTATAGTCACAGCAAAGTAGACGCTGTGGGGTTATTACAGAGTCTTTAATATACGAGGGTAATCTAATTAAATACGTAGTTTACGTGGTATTAAGTATGATTTCCCCCTAGCACAACCATTGGTGAAGCTACCCTCAATAACATATTTGTTTTTCAAAACCTTAACGTGAAGTTAAGTGGCATTAGGGAGTTTTGGCGGGATGTTTTACTGAAATATAAACGTATTTGGTGCCCCAACCTTGAAGTTAGTGAGATGGTATATGTAGGCGGATGTTGTCGAGGAACTTCAGTAGATAGTGGACTGTATAATCCATTCTCACCACTTTCGAACTTCATCCAAATTGCACTAATTCCATCTTCCTTGCCTTTTTTGTGTCAGATTTGTACATTTGCAGAGCCGTTAAATTGGTCTGAGCTACAAACAACTGTGCCACACAATGCCGAAATTATTCATGAAAACTAATTTTAAAAATAAAATATTAATTTCCTGGGCTCATTGAGATTGTATATCACGTCTCAATAGAACTGTAGAATGAAATTATTTCACGCTGGTCATGCTTGCTATTCGGATCGTCTACCTTGAAAGTACTGAAAACTTTTGTTCTTAATTAAGTTATCTTATAAAATAAAAAACTTGTATTACTTTGTTTGGGTACTTATGTAAGCATCATTCTGTGGCGAACAATACCTCAATATCTCCACTGGTTAGATTAATGTCATCTACTGATATAAAACAAATTTTATGCTTTTCACCCCTTTAGGTGTCGAATTTCGAAAAATCTTAATTCCACACCTTAAATATTTGTTCAAGTATTCAACTGAAGTAAAAGTCACGACGATAGTACATTCAGTCAAAACAAAATAGATCATTCATTAAAAATCCCATATAACCCCTGTATAGTACAAAGAGTTTGAATTTTGAAAAATCTTAAAACCTTATTGCCGCCACTTACCTCATCATCAACCTGAAGCAAAAAATAATAAACTGAATATCTCAACGGGTTCTCTCTCTCTCTCTCTCTCTTGAACGTGAAAAACACAAAAATAGCCAGTTTGGTTCAAGATATCTCGATGATTAATTAAAAACACATTTCATCACTTTTCACCTCCTTAGGTGGGGAATTTCGAAAATTTGTGAGATATATAAACGTCAGTGGGGTCAATATATATTGATTGTGAATCGTAAAAACAAATGTAGCTCTTTTTTTTATTATTATTTTTACCTCTCAGGGGCCAAATTTGGAAAATATTTTAAAATGGTATTTTGGATATTTACATAATCATCAATTTAAAGCAAAGAACACTTTGATTTTTCGATTGGTTCGATAGATACTCAAAAAACACATTTCAGGTATTTTCACCCCCTTAATTATCAAATTTGAAAATGTCTTGGAGCCCTGTTATAGTCATTTGTATACGTAACCAATTAAAGTAAAAATCACGATGATAGCCAATTGTGTTCCAGTGATACAGACAATTCATAAATTTCATATTTTCCCCATTTTTACTGATTGGGGGTCAAATTTCAAAAAAAAAAAAAAAGTCCTAAAATTACTTTTTGGATATTTACGTAAGCAACGTTTTGAAGCAAAAATAAACTCTCAACCCTAAAGGATATGATATTGATAATTAATCGGAAACACATTTGAGGTCTTTTCACCCCCTTAAAGGTTGAATGTAACCATTTAAAGTTAAGTGGCATGAAGGAAATATGGCGGGGTAATGTTTCGATGAAATATAAATGTATTTGATACCCCAACTTTGAGGTTAGTGAGATGGTATATGCTCTCGAGGAACTTCAGTAGATAGTATACTGCATAATCCATTTTCATGACTTTTGAACGACTTCATCAAAATTACACTAATTTCATTTGCCTTGCAGTTTTTTTTGTCGGACTTGCACGTTTGCACAGCCTTTAAAATGAATTTCAACCCAGAACCTCCCGAACAATAGATCGGAACTACAAACAACTGCGCCACATGTCAAAATTATTCACGAAAACTAATTTTAAAAATAAAATATTAAATTTCTGGGCTCACAGAAGTTGTACAACACCGCATCTCAATAGTACTACAGAATGAAACTCCTGTATAATTTATTTCTCGCTGGTCGTATTTGCTTTTCGGATCATTTACCTTGAAAGTTCACAAGTATGCCATGTCTTGCCACCTGAGGAAGCAAGTTTAATACTGGTGAAACATTGTGACCACGCTTCTGCGAAAAACGCATCGTCCCTGTGTGTGTGTACCTGTTTACATGAATCATCTTAAGTACTTATACCTCAGTCTGTTATATTACCAAGTTTTCTATTTACGTAATTAAGTTATCTAATAAAATTAAAAAAACTTTCATTACTTTTTTTAGGTACTTATATAACCACAATTCTGACGTGAATGCCACGTCAATATCTCTACTGGTTAGATAAGTATCATCGGCTGATAGAAAACAATTTTTATGCCTTTTTAACACCTTAAGGTGTTGAATTTCTAAAAATCTTAATTTCACACCTTAAATATTTGTTCAAGTATCCAAATGAAGTAAAAATCACATCACTCCTGTATAGTACTGAGAGTTCGAATTTTGAAAAATTTTAAAACCTTTTTTCTGGCCATTTACGTGATCATCATCCTGAAACAAAAATTAAACTGAATATCTCGATGGGTTCAATATACTGTATATAGAAGATTTATCTAAAACACATTACACGTCTTTCACCTCCTAAGAGACGGAATTTATAAAAACCCTAGAATCACATTTTAGACTAATTTACTGTTGTCTTTTGAACGTGAAAAACACAAAAATAGCCCATTGGATTCAATATATCTCGATTATTAATTAAAAACACATTTCATCAGTTTCCACTCCTTTTCACGTCGTTGGGCGAGGAATTTTGAAAATTCGTGAAATTACTTTTTAGGTATTTAGTAAGCATCAATAGTACAAAAATCATGTCTCTATATAAAAATCAATGGGATTGATATGTATCGATTGTGAACTAAAAATGCAATTTATCCTTTTCTTTAACCTCTTTAGGGCCAAATTCGGAAAATATATTTCAATTGTATTTGGGATATTTACAAATGCATCAATCTAAAGCAAAGAGCACTTCGATATCTTGATTGGTTCGATAAATATGGTGGAATAATCAAAAACACATTTCACATATTTCAACCCCTTAATTAAAGAATTTCAAACGGTTGAGTCCTGTCAGACATTTGTACACGTAACCAATTGAAGTATAAATCACAAACGATAGTCAGTTGTTTTTCACTGATTTAGACAATTCATAAATAAAACACATTTTGCCCCATTTTACTGCTTGAGCCTTGAATTTCAAGAAATCCTAAAACCTCTTTTTGGGTATTTACGCAAGCAACATTTTGAAGTGAATACCAACTCTCTATCCCAAGGAATTCGATATGTATTGATAGTTAATCGGAAGCACATTTAAGGTCTTTTCACTCCCTTAAACATTGAATTTGGAAAAATTCTTAAAATTGGCTAATATGCATTTTTATTTGTGTCCTATTAAAGTAAATTTCACGATGATAGGCCATCTGATTCGAGCTTTATAGACGTTACTTTGGAAACATGTTTCACCCTTCTTCACCACCTTAGAGGTCGAACTTTGAAAATTCCCTTTGTAGTGTTCGCCTACGACCTGAGGGTAACCCACACAAAAAATTTCATGATTCTAGGTCCAGTGGTTTGGTCACATGCAAAATATTTATTCCTTTCGTTTTACGTGATATGCGATTAAAATTGTTTGTCTATAATTTTTTATTCTCACACGTCAGATTCTTTGTTGGTGCTTCATTTCATCGTGTTAAATCGTAAAATAATTTATCATTACATATCACAAACAAAAATGAAAGATTTTTGTCGGCAACCATCATCAAGTACTTTAGCGCCGGTGAGGGTTGACGTGATGCGAGTTTGAAGCGGCGCCGGAAAGACGGGGCAAAGGAAACAGGAGATCCCCGAGAAACCCGCTGACCAGAGGCATCGTCCGGCAAGATTCGCACACGTGAAAATCCAGGGACCAACCCCGATCACTTTGGTGGAAGGCAAGTGCTCTAGCCACTGCACCAACCACGGCCCCAACATAACTGAAACAGGTAGTATGAAGTACCAGGATATATAAACACACAACTCTACCTAAACCACTTCCGTTTTCATGTCTACTATAATACTCACGAAACTAGCTTTCGCAGTCAATTGAAAATCAATTTTTTTTATTGATATCTTGAATAAAGACATTTTTTATTACAGGACACGTCAAAAATCGTGACATTCGTTCGTAACTCAGCACGTGTAGTTTATAAATTTTGTGAGCAAATTGGGAATTTCACACAATTTTGCAATTTCGTGGGTCACAAAAAAAAAAAAACCAGCTCTCTCTACCAATTACAAACAAAAAAAAATTTGAGAAAATAATTTTTCTCTGAAAAATGATAAAAAAAAAAATATAACCAAACAGCAGCCCTGAAACAGTTTAGAAGAGAGCCTCAATGCTGCCATGTGCGAAGCTACTTTTAGCTAGGTTTCCACAGTAATATTAGGTTTTGTGTTTTTATTTTGTAAAGTATTCGTACACAGGACCATATTTTATGTAGGGAAGACACCACTGGAAACAAACGCTGTTCCAATAAGTGTGGGGGAGGCCCACCTGTTTCAGAGCAACTAGCGACGAGACCAACTATTTGCGTATTTTGAAGATTTCAGCCAAATTAAACTTTGTTTGAACACTTATTATTACACATCTGCATTACCTTTGCTAAGTTTGAAAATATTTCTGTTGCTTACAGCGAGAACTTACACGTATCAAATTAAAATGAGTTTAGATTCCACAATTTTGGCAGGCGTAAAAATCTTTGGAATTACTTCCACACTATTTGTACTGCTTTTCCAGTGCCTGATATACTAACCACTGCTTTAAATCTTGAGGGTCCAGGGGTCCTGCCCCAGGAAAAGTTTTGATTTCAATGTGCAAAATGAGAGGGAGGCCATTTGAACAGTTTTCCTACATAAACTTTACAACGCTGATGTATAAATATCTTCATTAAACAATATTTTTATGATTTCCGTTAGGGGATGGTGCCCCTCCCCCCATATAAATTAGGGGGGGAGGAGTAGGCATGCCTATGCCTTGCATAAGCAGCACATGAACATGAATAGTACACATTTAAAAATTAAGTCATTCTGATTTTTTGAAGTGTACGAAGATATTGCAGTTGATCAGGTTTTCTCAGGGCAATCTGGTTTCCCCTCTGCCCTTGCATTCCTACATCACTTCATACTCACCTCAGGTCATCCCTATCATTGCTGGAGCCCTCATTGTCAACTGAAGAGATCCTGGTTAGCACGTAACATCTAGGTCTTCAAGAGTGTAGAGCAGTACCAGAATGGTCAAAGAAACTGTGAGATCCCTGAGAAATGCCGACCAGCATCCCATATGCAAAAATCAGGGAACTGATCCCGCCGGGAATCAAACTTGGATCACCTTGGTAGGAGGGGAGTTCTCCAGCCACTGCCCAACCAAGGACCCCTCACTGTTTAGAACTGTTGCAACATCTCCAGTCCACTCAAAACAGTTTAAAACTGATTTGTAACATACATTTTCCTGTACTTGAATGGTACGTACCTAGTTATACAGCTGTGCTTATGCCACGAATGCTTGAAACAGATGTCCCATGCACATTTCTGCCTGCTTGAGGAAATAACAGAATTAACTGCATAACTTTGAATAAAATCAGCAACAGCCACTGTAGCCTGAAGAAGAAAAACTACGCAGTAATCAAAGTAATGCAGCCAGCAGTGATGAATTCTTCCAGCAGGAGTAACGGTAGTTCTGTCTTGATGGCAAGGACACAGTGACACGTCCAACGAATGGTGTACTGTATCACCACCAATGTCAGCAGCTCTTCATTGCATTGCAGAATATTCACACAATAGCATAATACCAGTTGCTGTGATCAATTACCTAAGAAATGTTTATTTATAGATCAATTTCAAGTTTATCAGTAAATTAAGGTACGTAGTTATGTTTTCTAGTAGACAAAGATGGGCAAGAGACGTAGGTTTTTAGCCCAGCAAAAAAACGGTCTGCGAAGTGACACTTGCCCACAACTAAAAAATTAAAAACTAAGTGCGTTAAAATTTGACACAAAAGCAATTACCGGTAATTAAAAGTTCTCATGTAAGTAATTTTAAACCTCTTAAGATGCAACGAGAAATGAAAAGTTTATCTTCACATATAATTGGGCAGTACCAAGTTCACTAGACACAAAAAAAGTCATGGTGATAATGTTTGGGTTTTGGGGATACACAGCCTGAAATACATTAAGACTTTTTGTAGACCTCGTGATCCTCACAAACATCATTATTATTATTATTTAAAAAATTCCCTTCAGATTTGTATCACTGTTATTTACTATACGGAACTGTCTGAATATTATTTACATCAAAAATTCTACAAAATACACACACACAAGTATGTTTGCATTTTTACAGTAATGACAGTTATCAATGTGATTTATGAACAGCAAAACAAAAGGGATACAATAATTTTTTTTTTTTTACTACTGGTACGTAGGCTATGCATTAGTTCAGCTCTAAAACTTTATGTTCTTTGCAAATTTTGTTTCTATACCCCTATTTATTTTAGGATACGTAAAGTGTGTGAAGATTTGTGCTTTAGTGCCTACTACTATCTTTGTAAATTTTTTTACATCTACAGTGCAACCACAATAGTATTATTCAGAGGACATGTGAAAACTAGCATTAACAACCAACAATTAAAATCTTTATTGAAATCACATAAAATAGTACATATATAAATATATATTTAAATAATGAATGCACAGATGTGGAGAAGCAGCCATGCTCAGTGAGATTGCGCACGGCGGGTGGTGGCTTTCTGCACGGCCATCCTGGCTGCGTCTGTCAAGTCCGTCACCAGGATGACAGTCCTCATGCCCGAGGCACGCATCACGTCTCGAGCCTTCTCACTGTTCAGTCCCTGGTCAAACAAGCACACAGTGTCTGCGTGGGTGAAGACGACACAAATGTCGAAGCCCCGCCCTACCCAGGATGCATCATGCAGCAGCACAGAACACACGCTGCTCTCCCAACATGCATGCTTTCCAATCCTCTCGAACGTAGTTTCTTGTGGACGCTCAATAGTTCTGAGTATTTATGTTAATATAGTTATGTATCAATGTATCATCGTATATAATTGTTAAAATACAAGATGTATTTTTACATGTCAAATAGCACTCACCAGTGCTGAACTGTGAAACATGATGAGAGCAAAATGAACAAATGTACTGTGCTCCAAAAAAAAAAACATCCTTCAGATAATAAAACTAAGGTATTACTTTTTTGTACAACATTAATACCTATTGGCATCTTGTTGTCATTTAATGCCAGAAAGACAAGAAAAACTATACATAGTACCAACATTTTTTAACATGACATATACATTACCTAACAATAAGTGTAATTTTAATTATGATGCAGATGAATCACACAGTTCAGTGTAAAAAAATGCTTGAAATACTTAATGTCAAAAACAGAATGGTACTTTTTTTTTTTTTTTTTGGTATGCAATATGTTACCTCTGTGACACGGAAAACCAACAGTTCAACTTTTATCATTTTATCAGTCAGTTTTTCAGGCTAAGGGAATGTATGTGACCTTTAAGGTTGAGTCACTATAAATACTGGAAACTTTGTTAAAATGTTACGGGATCTGAAACCTTGTCAAAAACAAATACAAATACCGGTACACTAATTATAAATTAGCTAAACATGTTTTTCTGCAACATTAACAAATTACAATACTGCTACTAGCCATTAATTAGCAAAGAACATCTACTGACTTATACTGCCTGCAACAACAGTACCTATCCACGTACAGTGTCATCAAAGTACCTACGCTACAACACTTTTTTGTGTTTAAACATGTTAAAATAGCTACGTAAACACAACTTAAGTACAAATAAAGAATGTAGTACAGCCTGCTTATAAACTTAAATATTTGTTTAACTTACTCTATACACAAAAATGCACTTTCAAGCATAAACAACAGAAATCCCAGAAACTGACCAATTTCCTCTCCTAAACCGGCATATATGGTATTTGACATGTAACAAATCATCATGTATTTTGTATTTGGCAGTGACAAAAATACCTATAAAATAATCAGCTAACCGAATAAACAGAAGTGTGCTCAGAACACTGACACTTATAGCACCATTAGCTACGAAAATTTGAAAGCTTACGATAGTACTGACATAAACATAAAAAACTCAACAGCTGAAGGCATTCTACCATAATCTGCCCATGGCATTAATGAAACATGACTAGAAGCATAGCATTAACTGAAGCTTTGTTCATCATCTGTCAAAAGAATAAAAAATAAATTTTTAATATCCTACACACAACTAAGAAATGACTCTTGAAACAGACTTGGACCACAAAAACTTCATCTAACATAAAAGTACTGTATTCACATCTTCAAAATGTCTGACAAAAATGTACTATCTTTATTTACTTATACATATCACAAGTAGCACGTGAAATAAGCCGAGACTGATGCAGTACAAAATAAAGGATTGCACCATGTGTACACCAGTGTGAACTTACTTCCCATGAAAGCAGTGCACTAACCAAAACTCATGCAAACATGAGCAGCCAAACGAGGTATTACATGGGAAAGGAAAAAATGGAGGTGGGTGGGTGGGGATGAACTATGAAAGTTGGAATAATGTTTAGAGTGGTATCTCAAAGTTGACATCCAGTTTAGCAGATCTAGCCAAGCTGACAATGTTAGACAGCTTGACAGCAAGCCTCGCAGCTTCATCCAAGTTGTCGCAGGCTAGTATCTTCAGGCCGGACGCTGCAATTAGCACTTTAGCATCATCTACGTTCGTTCCCTGTGGAGAAAATACAACCTGCATGAGTTGGGCAACACTTCAACACCACTGTCTGGCCCTGGATAAAGCACATCTTAAGTACTGCACAGGTGATAAAGCAACTGTTCTATCAGAACTAGAAGACTGCCACAACCAACACATTTACTCTTGTTTATAGACATAAATGTATGTAGCTGAAAAACATTTCAAAATGAGTACTGTACAGCCATACATAGGTTAGTCATGCTACTTGCCAGAACTAAATGGAACACACCATGCTAATTAGGTATGAACGTCTTGTGGTGTAACAGCTCGCATGTCAACCTGTAATAGCTTATACACAATATCAAACCTGTAATGTCTTATACACGAGACCTACACGTCCAGGTGGGTTATTCACATAGCTGACAAAGGCAACAACATCAGATTTGTGAATTCTCAGCCACGACTAATACCTAAGGTATGTCCTCATCTGATTTAGGCAATGGTGGTGTTAACATACCATCCCTTCACTCGTCTGGCAGAAGTTAGAATTATGCCAAATTATGCTGGCAGGATGCCATCTCACCAGTCAATGTGCAGTTCAATACAGATACACTGACACAGACATCCACAATAACAACTCAAGATCAATAAGTGTTGTAAATATTAACTATGTTCCACTGCTAAATCTCTTCTCACACATGAAAATAACTCAAGGGATAGGAGCAGACAACCCCCCCTACAGCACCAAAAATAAATTTAATTAATGTGGACAACCTAACCAACTGTGAGTTATTGTTGAATACAGCAGTTAAGATTTGCATGATTAAAATTCATACACAGTAATAAAATACTTTAATCAGCAATATCTATTACGAAATTCTATTTATAACATTGATGAATTAGGTCTGAGTGTATAACATACAGGTAAGTGTATATACAAAACCAATATTATAGCTGCCCCCTGAATTACATAATTTAAATACACCATTTTCTTCTTTATGTAAAAATTCTTATCATTTATACTGCAAACTATACATAATTTCTTCCCCTGGCTTAAACTTATTTCTCCATGAAGATAAAAACTTTTGTTCAACACTTACAATTGAAGAGAACTGTTGATGTAAATGAACAAGGAAAAATATTATCATAAAGAGAAAACTATGAAATGTACCTATGCATACATACAAAAAGCATTAGAAACAGGAAAGCAATTTGATCAGTGTTAGCGTTGAGAACAATACCTTTCACAACTTGAATTCGAGCAGGATTTTGGTAAATCTAGAAAAATTACAAAACCAAACTCAAGTTTTTAAATAGTGGTCTCAAATGAAGTGCAGTACTAACAAAATATGGAAAGCTTTAATAGTTTGCACACACCACAGTTTTACCTATATTGCTTTGAAGAGATAATGTTTTGAATAATAATAACGATTTTGTTTTAATAAGTGACTGTGATCAACAGGCCTAATATAGCTAGGAAATACAGTTATGCAACAAATGAGAATGAGAAAAATAGGTAAAGTTAACACTACAAAAAAGCAGAAAGGGTACAGCTATAAAATTGCATTTATATTTTCTGTTTTGCCATGCAATCAAAGTAAATCATACATGCTAACTTTATTAACACCAGCAACAGGCTCAACCAGCAATCACCTGAGAGCCTTTGCCCCAAAGGGCGTAATGTGTCTATGCACAGCAAAGTTTGGGACAAACAAACTAAGGGTAAGACAGTAACACAATACTGGCCCTATCCCTTATGACCTTACCAAATGTGTAAACAAACAACCTTTGTAACAAGAATTTTCTTCTAGAGAGAGGACAGGTCACTAACGATGGAACCGATGGAACCAATGGATCAGATGATCAGGAACTGCCAGGGAACTGTAGCCTGCATTACGGAATCATGCCAGCATTCGCCATGAATAAATTTGGAAAACCTTGGAGAGCTGAAAATTGGATAATTGGACTGGGAATTGAACCTGTGTGTGCTAGAATGCCAGGCTCGTGCTTTACCACTATCACATGGATCGATATGAGGTTTAATAGGGGTGTCTTCCGTTGTTGACCACCTCAACACATGTATCCAGGGACATAATGCATACCAGATAATGAATACAGCACATACTACAGTACACTGGTCTATTCTCTAGAATAATCCTACCACCAGGCTAGCAATTGACCATATACGTACTCATAATAACACACAGCAAAGCATAAACAATAGGTGGTTCACAATAAAGTGAGCACTCTAATAACATCTTGTCTAGAATAATAATTTTAAAATTTTACACATCATGACCTCAGACATAAACTTTGGACATAATACAATCAATAAACTTTGATTGTTACTTAGGTTGACATGTTTATTTTAAAAAAAAATGTGGCAAAAAAATTTATCTAAAAGGGAAAAAAAAAAAAAAAAAAGTAGGGTTTCAAAATTGCTCACTATCCTGAAACACCTATATCTTAATTTAAGTCAATTGTGGCCGAAAGTCAAGCAACATCCCCTGACCAGGCAATCCAATGATTCACTGCTCTCTACCAGGGGTCATTTATCCAATAAATGCACAGAAATAAGAAATTCTATGCTCGTTTTCAAGTAGAATCAGTGTACGTAATCAAGATTATGTACTGTATTAGCATATGCCTGCCTTCTATATACAGAAAATATGTTATATTAAATAACATGATTTGTATGGCATCCATGCTCCAACAAGAACATGCACTTTGATTTTTCAAAACAAAATAATAGGAGCCAAGTTAAACAATGTTAATTATGGAATGAAAATCATTCTGCTTTCCACCAAGTTCGACATTATTTGTATACAGTACCGTACCTACAATCCCAACAAACCATTTGCTCTTCAATAGTCATAAAACATATGGCTGGATACAAATATCCCCCACAACTTGGCAATGTTGTCCAGACATATACATTATGTACCGAGTGTAGGTCACAGCTCAAGGGGCTACTGTGATGCCAGACACTTATCAATGAATACAGCTGTGTTTACTTGTACCAGCAAATTATTCCTGCTACAGTACACAGCAAACACATGATTAAATATTGTCTGTAGAGACTCTTGCCCCATATCCCTCCTAAACTGACATACTGCCACATTCAACTACACACTCTGGGGCAAAGCAGGATCATTATTATCAAATAAGAATATGTAATCATTAGCTTTCTGACAATGCCAGAATACCTACATCACACTCCATGCAAGTAAACAGGCCCAAAACGAACCTGAACAACAGTATCAAACTACATTAGAATTACTATAAAATGTAGATAGGAGTGTAAAAGTACTTTCAGAGCTGTACTGCACGTAGAGGAACATATACTGCAACACACTTAAGGACAACACACATTTTGCGCGGATGCGCTGTCGCGAGTTTCGCTGGCTAAGCCAGCTTCATTGGGCGGTGAGCGATAGTACACTGCAGTATGGCTGACTTGATGAAGGTTGTAACTAGTGTACCTTCATCAAGTCAGCCATACTGCAGTGTACTATCGCTCACCACCCGATGAAGCTGGCTTAGCCAGCGAAACGTCGCGACCACCGCATCCGCGCAAAATGTGTGTTGTCCTTAAGTGTGTTATATGTTCCTCTACGTGCAGTACAGCTCTGTAAGTACTTGTACACTCCTATCTATATTTTATAGTAATTAGTAGCCTAGTGACCTTTTCCCGCCTTTATATATTTTCGTTGTTTACTAAACTACATTAGAACTTATTCATTCTATTCTATATGCATTTCACAATTAAAGTTCACCTTAAAAGATGTCAACTTAATAGATAGCTAAAAACATTTTTTTACAGCAAAGATATACCATTTATACTGACATCAAACTAAACTTACAACATATGCTGCTTTAGTCATGGTAGTTGAATGTATTTTTTTTGGAAGAGGCTGTAAGATTGTACTGACAAGTGGCTTTGCAAAAAGAATGTTTTGTTCACAAGTTGATTATGCAACATATTTTACCATGTCAAGGTACTACTGTAGCGCGTCGGCGCTCTAAAGCTTGAATGAAGATGACGCTACTTTACATAATTGTTGACTTAACCTCTGACATGGCCGGTTGTGATCGTATAGTGGTTTGCTGTAGTCTACATGAAATTAAAAACCTGTTGGCGTGACTGTTTTTATTAATTAACTTAAAAAAAACCCAACTTTACATACAGAAACTTTAGATTTCAATCATAATAGTCTTCATCATTGTCCAAGCCTGACGCTCCCGCGAGAGAACAGCTCAACCCCAAAACTTTAAAAAATTAAAACAAATTTCCAAAGATCAAAACACGCCACGACATCTCAACCATAATATTCTCGCAAATGATTTTAAAACTTAAGTCATTGTTGTAGGTGCAGTCTATATTAAATTTTATTTCGGAGTCGCAAGGACAATTTAATGTATAGTAAAATCCCTTATTTACAGTTTTCAGGGGGACAGAGTGAACAAGTGTAAATAGTGGGAAGGGTAAATTAAGGGAAATCTCGTAAAACTCATTTAGCTTACCTTATTTAATGCTTTTGTTTTCATGTTTAAAAAATTCTCTTCAGGTAAAATAGAAGTGATAGTATCCATGCAAACAATGCATTTATCATATTTTGTAACATAAAACTTGGTACAGTTTAAGTTACTAATATTGGAATTGAGTATACTGTTATGGGAAGATTCATGGTAAATGAACATGCCATTTCAAGAGAACACCTTGAAATGTTGATAAGAGATATTTTTTTTTTACCATTTGGTTAACACTGTTCAGCATTTTACAAATTTTCTGCAATACTACCGCGAATTTAGACAGTTACAGTACGCATTTGAAAGGGGTGGAAAGTTTTTTACTAAGGTCAACAAATGTTTCCACGAACTCGTCACACTTCTCCATGATCATCAATTATTTTATTGATAATGCCTATTTTTTTTATTATAATATTGCCGTTATACAACCATCTAAACACGCTGCACTAAAATGGAAATGACTTTAAAACACATCTTTTCATAACGTAACATTTTCAAACACGTTTCGCAAAGTTTAGGTTAGTTATGGTTTGCGTCATAGAAGAGGTTTGCGTAAACAAAGACAAACGAACGCACGTAAAGAGATCAATGTTGCCAATTCAGGTACGCCGATCGATAGCGTTCCATACAATCGATAGTGCTAGCGGCGGCGGCAATTCTCTTGCCGCCATCTTGAATTTATTGTGCCGTGAGTGCAAGCATTACACGCGATCACGGTCGATCTGCTACGGGTTTGCACGCGATCACCAATGGCGGATTGTATTTATTCGTGTTACGCGCATGCATTGGCCATCCTGAGTATACCTGCTCGCTGTCTATGGAACGCTATATCTCACGTCAGTTATCTATGATGACGGTAAAAAAACGTAAACAAATGTGGTATTTTTCTTGCAGTTGCAGTTTCCTTTCAGTTTGTTTCCTAAAGAAAATCGCGTTCATTACTTTTATAAAAATTACATTTTTTTACAAAAGTTGACCGTATTACGCGGGAAATCAGGCAAGTGGCAAAACTTAACAAGTGGGAAAATTAACCATGGCTCTTATGACAAAAGTGATGGGACCAAACGAACCAAACGACTCAGCTGAGAAAACGTATCTCGTGGGAACGTCTTAAGCGAGTTTTACTGTATAAACTTTTATACTTTTAAACAACTTGTGAAGTGAAAATATAGATTTGAAAACCATAATTAATTATATAATAATTTACAACATAAATTTAAATAAATTTGAACCACGTGTCCTTTCATTGGCCCAAGCCAGCCCACGCAAACATATTACTGTCTCTCTCGCACACTCAACGAGCGGCGGCGCACGTGCACTTTGTGAAAAGTAAAAGTATTAGAAAAACTGTAAAAAATCTAAATACAGCATAGCAATTCCAGGAACTGGGCAGGCACACCTGTGCCATCCAACTATACTTGCCAACAATACACCCAGCTCTGAGTTACAATACAATAACAGTTAAGCTGCCAATGATAATATTAAATTTAAATTAAAACACAAAGTTGCCTCAGCCTAAACAAACCAATTTATTAAATACATATAAAATTTAACAATTTCATAACTGATACAGATAAAAGCCAAACAACTGTCAACAATACCTCAAAGTAATTATATAGATAATAGCAAATCCAAAAAGTAAAACATAAGGAAATAATAAATTAAAAACAGGAAACAATAAAGGCCTAAGTGGTGGGTGGACCGCCTCACACTGCATGTACAAAGCAGTACAATTTTCTAAAGAACTATTTGATAGTATTGTAACACTGATATAGGCCATTCACGATAAAGTGAACACTGCATAAAGTTTTCTTTCTGCCGTTTTGCAGTTATCTTTACTATTTTCAATATGAAAACTCCCAAGTAACTAAAAACCACTGTAAACGTTTCAACACTCTCCATAGTGAACATCTATTGGCGCAGTAAAACATATTTTTAATTGATTACAAACTCTGCTGAGTGCTCAGTTTATAGTGAACAGCCTAAACTTCAGGAGTGGCTGCAACAGCTACAGCTACTCCTTATGGGTATACTGTCCCTATTAGAGGCTTTGGTCAGTGGTGAGGCCTTACTAAACAGCCACGAGCACTGACTGGAAAACAGTGGCTGCCTCAGGGTGAGGCACATGAGAGTGGCCCTCACTCAAGGAAGGACGGCAGTATCATCAACGACAGCTTGAAATACAAAAAAGCTTGCCAGGGAGACATCAAAATTGTAAAAAAATATTTTTGCAAAAACAAGCTAGATATTTCAACTGGTAGAAAAAATTTTGTAGTATTAAATATCCTGTATATTAAGCCATTATAAATTATATTTTCCTGATAGTTATGCAATTTTAAATTATATACAGTATGCTTATACACACCTGCAAAGTTTAAAAACACAAGAGAGTTATCCAATTGAAACACAAATTATATGATAGCACTCCAAATGAATAAAACTAATTATACTCTGTTTCATATAAGTTTGGATAAATTTGACAGCAACTTATGGGCAATAATTTTTTATATTTTGTGATTTATTGCACAATGCAAGACAATTATTTGCTCTAAAACGAACCTGAGATGTCTCATTTCAGCATTTGTACTACAAAGTTTGCCTTGTGTAGTGCCACAAATCACGAAATATTACCTGCAAATTATTGCCCATAAGTTGCTGTCAAATTTATCCAAACTTATATGAAATGGAGTATACTAATCACACACACTAATTACCAATGCAGTATATGAACAGCCATAATATTTTGTAACAATCAAAGCTTCAGTCTGAGTATGGTTCATGTCCTAACTGTACACTAAAAACATACGTACGTACATGAAAAACACTGAATTTAAATAACACTAGGGAACATTCACTGTCAGTATAAACACAAATACTGTATATACAGCCTTTGTAACAATTAAAATTAAAAATACAGTAATAAAAAACAAAAACATTTTAGTGTTACCAATTTTTAAACAACAGAACACGTACACAAGAAGCAAATAACAACAGTACTTAGATTTATAAATGTAAACCCCACAGTTCATTGTAAAAATAGTCCAAAAACACGGGGAAATACACATATGCATCAGCCACATGCAACAACATGCTCATCTCCAGTCACATTCCTACATATTGTTACACATTTTTACATTCCATAACACAGCATGCACTCAAGTCACGATGAGACTAACTGCATTATTTTTAGTAAACTCTCAGTATGTTTGACATACCTATATATCTCACCAATACTTTTTACAAGCAGAACTTTTTAAAAATTTTTTATAATAAATTTTGATCTGAAATGCTAATGATCTTCAATAAGACACTTAGCTTGTTACAGCAAGGATTGTTTACCAGTAGTTTATAAATACTGTATCAGTTCTTTAAGTTTTCAAGGACACTGCAGTATGTAACTGTATTTACAAATGTGAAGTGTATATTTTTTTTTACAAGTCATAGCCTAGTTTGATTTTGTACTAACAAATGTACTCGCTTTATATTAATTGCTGTAAAAAAACTTGAAGTTTATTATTATGATGGATTATTTAATACGTAAATTTCTTACAAAGAGATAACAAACATGTTTCATCATGATGGCTACTTTCAATTACTGAAAAATTTAACAAAACAAGCAATGATCTAGACAATATAAAACCAGGTGTGAATCGAATTCTGAATGCACCTAAAAATTTACTTTTCGTGTTTAGTCCCACTGATATACCTATACCTCACTCACCTGACAATAGTTTTAATTTATGTAGGCAATAAAGACAAGTGTTTTTTACTGGCAATTATTACTACGTAGTATTTCAAAAAGTTGCAATCTTACAATGGCAAAACCATATGATAATTGACATGTCCCACAATATGTATCTCAATGTTCTGGTTATATGCATCTTGCAAAGTAGTTCAATGCAGCATCTGAAATTAAGCATGTTGGTTTTTAAAGGCAACACAACATGAATTATTTTACCTATATTTGTACCAAATGTATTCGGCCGATGGAAAATTGATGTACTAATAAATTTTTCTAGAGATAGTAGAGTTTTTTTGATCTCACAGGTTTGCAAAATGATCCATCACAAACAGAATATATATTTATTAGTACATAAGTACATAATGTGATGTGCAACTACATAAACATTATCAAGATTTATGAAATTTTAATCATTTGCCAAACAATTTTATATTGGTTCACTGTGAGGCATATGTACTAAGAAAAAGTTTTACTTAAATTTAAAGAAAACTAAAAACAAAAATTTATGAAAAATTCCTCATGTTCTGCAAAGTAATACATGTAGGTAAGAAACTCATGTCCTTGTGGAATTTGAGTGTGCACAATGCACACATACATACAAAAACTAATTTCTTTACGTAAATAACATTTCATTTACTTAGGACATGCAAGCATTTAATTATTTTTACATCAAAAACTGTAAAACTAAAATGTTGGTGTGTTAAGACTATTGGTGTTAGGAAATTTGCAACACAGAAGCAGCATGCATTTAATTTTGACGGTTTAACAATGACTAACCATCTTACAGAAATCATACTAACAAAAATATGTATGCATTACTATGGGGGTTGCGTAAATGTGACACTGTATAAAGAAACAAAAATGTAAAACAAATTACTAAAATTTATTAAACTGAAACAAAAATGTATAATTTTGAAAGAGCGCATCCAAAAATAAAAATACCTACATATACATCTAAAATTTTGACATGTTCCTCATTATGTACACATTTGTATTTTTGAACACAAAGTGGCATATCATGAACTAATTTCACAGAAAGTTTATATTCACATTTGTGAAGTGCCGTAAAGCAAACCTGGAAAATACAGTAAGTTTGCATGATGGGACTGCCACAATGTTATCTGAAGTGGTAAACCAGTTAAATGAGAATTTGATAAGCATTTGATTTGAGAAACTTCAAAATTTTTACTTTGTCCGACTTTCGTGAAACAATATTCTTGCAGAAGCGAAAGACTTAAATTTTTGGTAGGTGGTATTATGATTATCTGCACAACCGTTAATGTATATCACTGTGGTGTTGTCAACAGTTGAAACAAAACATTTTTTTGTGAACAAAACATATTTCTGTAGTTAACACCAAACAATTCTGAACAATAATTATCTATGAATATTCAATGTTGTCATCATGCAAAAGGCATGTCTTCTGGAAAAGTAATTGAAACTAATACAGTATATCAACACATGATATAGTATGTATTCGTCACCTACGCAAAAAGAAATAAATAATCTAGCAGCAATTACATACCTCGGTCATGCACTACCATCCTTACAGTTTAAATACACTAGACCCCCGATTTTACGAACCCTGGATTTAACGAAGGTAGCGATTCTACGAATACAATCTCAGGAACCCTAAAAAAATAACAAAATTATTTGACAAAAAAAATTGTAAGGAATTACGTTGACAATTAATAAAACATACTGTATCTAATTCACGGCACTAAAATATGAATTGTAGAGTTGCTGTTATTACTTGGTAAGTCACAATATTAAAAATAAAACAAAAATAGCGAAAATCCATTAAAAAGTGCGGCAGGGACAATTTGAAAACCGCACGGCGGCGGCGCCGCCTGTGCCAAGCCGGCCGACCTGTCTCCAACTACGACGTATTAGAATCTATATTGAGGTCGTACTATAGACGCAAAGTTCCAGCGCATGCGCATTTAACTATAGTACAGCCTTCTTCTAGGCTGTTTTACGTCATCATATATCTCTCTCGTCTCGCGCCGAATGAGTTTACTTTTTTACACGAACCGTATAAATAATAGCGTGATATTTTTCTTTATTGCGTTAACACCATACGTACTTAAAACAATTAACTTGGCGCATAATTTGCTTAAACAATGCGTTACTGCGTGTCGTAAAGCGTGCATTTCACAAGTGAGCACGATAATAGCGCTACCTATTATCCAAGTGTAGAAACATTTGTCTCCGGGTATGTGGAACTTGGAAAATAAATAGACGTTCGTATATTACGTAATCTCGGAACTCCTAATTTATTTTTACCGCATATACTGACTGTGAAAGTGATTATTTTCAATCACTTATACATGTAATTCTCGACGATTTTAGGTAAGAACGTCACAAAATTGCGTTTTTGGAACAACGTCGGTATATGCTACGGTGCCGCTATCTATCAGCCATCTTGTGAACGTTCGTACAGTTGCGCTATCTGTCCGCTCTGCACGCTACTAGTATCTACGTACTTGTACAATTCAACAACAACGTTGAGGGAATGTTTTTACGTTAAGTTATATATAAATACATCCGCTTATTCCTTCTTTCTTTGGTGAATAATTTACAAGGGCATTTTACTAGTAAGGTATGCCTACTTTTTTTTCCCATTAACGTTACGCAAATAGGGCTATTCGCTCGTGAGAAGGCACTCGACAGCTCGGTTTTCTCTTTTTTTTAGGACAAAGGTCGATCATATCTATTGTTTAGCGGTGTTCTTTTGATCCTAAGACATCTGACTATTGATATGAATTTATATTTCAACTATTACTTGCGTTATTTTTCCGTTAAATTCTACGGAAGTCGGTCTATTCGCTCGAGAGAAGACACTCGGAATCTCGATTTTCTCATTTTTTTAGGAAAAGGATTGGTCATATCTATTGTTTAGCGGTGTTCTTTTGATCGTAAGACGTCTGATTATTGATACAAATTTATATTTAAACTGTCACTTACTTTATTTTTCCGTTAAATGCTACGGGAGTCGGGCTATTCGCTCGAGAGAAAACACTCGGAATCTCGATTTTCTCATTTTTTGGGGACAAGGGTCGGTCATATCTACCGCTCAACAGCGTGACGTCTGGCTACTGATATCAATTTATGTTTACATTATTACGTTAATTAATTTCCCGCAAAACGCTACGGAAGTCGGGGCCTAGAGATACTTTGCAGAAAAAATGCAATTTTAAAATTTTCTGTTGAGGTATGTGGCAGGGGGGGGGCAAAAATAAGTCACTATCGAATTTACGAAGGTAGCGATTTTACGAATGCGATGAGAGGAACCGTGAGTATTCGTAAAATCGGGGGTCTAGTGTATGTCCACGAAAAAGATTATTTAACAAAATTGTAGCTGAAGTTTTGATCTTTGGTAGAATGAATAACCTAAAAATTTTTAGTTAACTGAACTGTATGTAGTCTACAAACATTTCAAAGGAAAATATATTTTCATGCATGGAAAGTTAGGGATTATGGTAACCTAGCTATCTGAATTTACTCAACTGTCCATAAGGAGTAAATATAAAAAAGAACAAGACAAAATTAAAGAAACTATAATGTTCCAAAATATGCAAAGCACAGGACGATATATGTAAACAAGAAGTATACACGTAGCGGGACAAACATTTTTTTGAGCAGAAGGGAGGTTATAATGTTCTGCTGGCTAGGTTGGCTTCACTGAGTGGCGAGTGAACGCAAACTGAAGTCTACTGCCCAACAGTAGTTGGTAATCAGCGCACCTAGTGACCTGAAGGCATACAAGGGTGCAGCAGGAAGTTCAAAGTTGGCCTGATGAAGCAGGTCTAGCCGGCACAACATTGTGACTCCCCTTCCACACAAGATATGAGTGAAATTCTGTGTACAAGTATCGTATAGCAGGTACTTGGGTTTTTTTAATTTATTGTGTTAAAAACGTAATTGTTAGTCTAGCTGACTTTTCCACAGTTATCTACACTGTTCCATTTACAGATATTTCCAGAATACTGTAACTGTCTCCAAGAAGCGAGGTGATAACACTGCGATACTAGATGCCTACTGACCTGTAGCCTACAGATAATAGGCAACTTGAGGTCCAGTTCCTTGGCAGCTGCAATAATACCCTCAGCTATCACATCACACCTCATGATGCCACCAAATATGTTCACCAGGATCGCATACACCTATAAAGTTAACATGGAAATAGGAAGTCGATGAAAGTATTGCAAATACAAAATAATATTATGATGTTTTACAAACAAACAGGACTTGCTCATGAACCACCTTATCTCCAACTCCAAGTTCCTAACTACAGATTATGGTATTATGACTGGATTTCAGAAATTTACCAAGCTCAAAATTTTGCAATTCAAATAAATTTTATATGGGTTTGAAATTACTGTATTTGGTTCATCACAAAAAACTTGACTATGGAGTCAAAGAAATTTACTCTAAAAGAGCAACAAATTGCAAGCAGTAATAGCATTTCTGTCCTGAAAAACTATGAATTTGTGCCTTACAAATGACATACGACAAATTATTGGTTGAAATCTGCAGCGTGTTAATGGACATTGCAAAAACACATTCCCTACAAATACTGTTTCCATTTTCTTTAACCAAACTGACACTACAAGGTATTTTTGGCAGTGAAAATATGAATTTCTTTGATTTAGAGATGAGGAAAGTCCATTCTACGGTACAATTTAAAAATTGTTCTTTCAACTTTATATTACCAAAGCTAAGTACGAGAAGATTTTAGCAAAAAAAGATCAAAATGTGCTTTATAGACAACTCAGTCATACAAAAAACTTTTGAGGAACCATGAGCGTTTGTAAAATCAGGGTTTTAGTGTAAATTAATAATAATAAATCCATTTGAGAACTAATGAGAAATGAACATACAGACAGAACAGTATGTATATGTATTCACACACTAACAGTACCGTAATTAAAGGCAAAACTGTGGTGTGCTGATGAACTGGGTTATAGCCTACAGAAGATAAAGATTTTTCTCATACATTTACTTATTTCTCTAAATGGTTTTGTAGTCTATCCAACTACTGAGAAGTTGATAAAAAAAAACTTTTAGCCTAGTCGCCTACGATAACAATTGTTTCGGCGTGTGGGTAAAATATTTTCATGGTTTCTGATATAGTAAATAATGTAGATTTCAGAACCTATTGATATCATTTTACAAATCTTGAGCAATTAAAGAAATTCAAGCTGGTGTCCATAATGGTTGATACAAAAAATTACTAGCTTATGAGAAACTATTTTTAATGATTTTTGGGTACTCATTTAATGAGTACTGGATTTTATAAGGCAACAATTTTACGAAGTCAATCTTGGACAGCACGAGACCTCACAAACAAATGGACAAACAAAAACTGTATTGCAGTATTATTCATCAATGAAATAAAATATGAATAACTACAATAAAAATAAAGAAGTCAAATACAAATGGCGGTATGTTGAAGTGCAGAATTAATTAAGTGGAAAGGAGACAGCTTTTCAAAATAAAAAGGAGAAAATTTATTGTACAGACAACAGTACATACAGTGATGTGAAAGTCTTTTAACATTATAGTCTTGTGGGAAAGAAAAGACATGATGCAAAAACATTTACGTTCAACCAAACACAAGGCATCATCTGCAGCAACAAAAGCGGAAGGTATACATACAACAAACATCAGTGGCACCATCTTGCTTCTTTCGTCTTACCTAGCGCTATTTAGACGGTTCTACAGATGTATCTTACTACATGATATACAGTAAGTAGACCAAGACTCATCCCGCACTTTGGTTGGGTTCATTAAGGAATGGCAGAAGTCGAAACAACAAATCGTAGATGTGCTGAACCTTGGCTTTACTATGGCATTTTAGCAGAAGTTCCATTCTTTTAATGGAATAAAGCATATGCCGCTAGGTTAACCAATTAAATATGTAGACAAAATGTTGAAGTATTCACATGCCGGTACTTCTTGACAGAAACACATGATAAATGAGACAAACACAAAGTTGTACGACCTAAGTTGGCTTCATCAGACGAGAGGTTGAGGTGAGTGTCAAGAAGTACCAGCGTTTGAATATCTCAACATTGTGTCTACATAATTAATTACATTCTTTTAAAACAAGCATGGTATCGATCACCTGGTCACACTTGACACAGCAATACTAAAAAAATTACTTTCCGGCAGTAGGCTATAGTTACATTGTATGATTGGTAACAACCGAAAAGGAAGGGAAACATTCCTGCTACCTGTGCCCCTTCACATTGAAAAGTAAGTGCCTATACCATCCCTCAATATTTTAGTCTGGGCCTATGGCCCTTTCTCTTGTCGCAACTGACACATATAACAGTCTGACCTGGCTGAAGAACAGAACAATACTGGGGAAAGCACTCTGCTGTGACGCACTAGCATGCTACTGCAAGGCATCCCACAATGCACTCTGGCATCCGGGAAGGCTTTAAAAAGGATGCAGATGCAAATAAATTACACTACCTAATACAAATTATATTTCCAAGTGATGTAATGCAAATTTACACAATAATAGTTGATTTATTAATTTAACCTAGTAGCTAAAATTAAATAAAAATTGAAACTGCCACGATAACGGACAGGAAATTAGCAGGCTTGGTGCCGCACCAACGCCACTCACTATGTACTTGGAAAACCCTGCATTCCTAAGCCATTATTAGAAACACTGGAAAATCGTAAAAATGATACAAGCGCTAAAAAAACGACAAAATAGTTTACTGGCGAATAAATGCTACAATCCAGTTTTTGAAAGTAATTATTAATATTTCAATTAAATCTTCAGTTTACCTTAAATTTTTGAATAAACAATTTCTTATTAGTTATTATTAATGGCCTAACAGCTAATACAATAAAGGAAATTCTCTATTTTTGGCATTTTCTTACATTGTTTAAAGATAACCTAAGAATCGGTGACAATAGCAAGCCATGTAAACAATCAACATGATCTATGAATCTTGTAAATAACACTAAACACAATTTAAATACACGTAGGCATGCACGGAAACTTTGATAACTGACAAAAAGTAACGAGTGACCCAAACAAATGTGAAATGAGTAATCTGACACATTTATTTACTTGCACACGTATTTTCACGGGAAAGAAAGTGATAAATATTGAAGCGGCCAAGTTTGCCAACTTGTTCGTGTGTGATATTAAAACATGCAATTATAGTATTTACTGTTTAATAACAATTACTAAAATATGAAAATACTTTTACTTAATTTTACAACAAATATAGCCTATTTGGCAAACATAAAATACAATATTTTACAGAAATCATCTTCATCAAATTCGTTGGCACTTTAGAGGGAAAAAAAGACGGCAGCACTTTCATCGCTGAGTTGTTGAATGCGCCTAGTGTTTTCTTAGTTTCCAAACTCAAAAACAAACATTATCTGTGAAACTGAAATACTGAGTTGCTATTCACAATAAAATTAATGTTATTAAATTTGGTTGTCCACTGTCCGATATTGTAGTGGGTCTCCCTCTTTGTCACGTTGTTATCTAGATGTTGGAGGTTATGATGTCCCTGTTCGGGGACGCCAGAATGTGACGGGTCTCCTTCTACTCTACGTTGTGGTGTTTATATAGTTGTTAGAGGTTATGTCCCTGTTCGGGGACGTCAGAGTGTAATGGGTCTGCTCCACGTCGTCTTCGTTGATGTAGTGTTTGTTGTTGATTCGGGGATGTAACTCTCCTCCGTTGCTATTGCAAGTAGTTAGGCAGAAAGAAAAAAAGAAATGGCAAAAACACAGTGAGCTGATGTAGAGGCGGTGCCTATTCTATTGATGCCCGGATAGCAGTGAGGTTAATCAGCTACAGATGAATAAATAAATAAAAATCATAATATCTGCATTTTCTTTCTTTTATTTAACCTTTCTTTTGACGCAGTTTAACAGACACAGGCAATTAACACTGCGAGTGCTCGCCCAGAAATAGTTGAGGTGACTTTTCTATCTACGGATTACGACTTGCCATTTCCCTCCGTAGTAGTACTTGGTCCGGCAATTTATCTACCCTAATTCCGACTACGCGGTTATCAATACCTACTTCTGGTTACATTACTAGAAATAAAAAGGCAGTATGCCACAAAGAGAAACAAATAAAGACTGATTTCTCCTAACGAATCCGTCCTCTAGGCTTCACAGCCCCTCTACCACGTTTTACACGTCCTCTTCCTGCCGCCATGACGCCCCAACTAATAACACTCAGCCGGCTATCTCCCGGCGACCGGTCACTAACTCCGATGGATCACAACTCCTACTGACCGATTACAAACAAGAAAAACTTAGAAGGCCATCTCCCGGCGACCGGTAACGAGCTCCGATGAAACACAACTAACTTTCCTGGGCGGACACACTGACTTACTCGGCCGAGCGGTGGAGGGATACATCAAGATCCAACTTGCCTAAAAAGCTGGTTAACTGACGTATATAACCTAAAAATTGTACGTAACATAGATACTGATAAATTTACGAAGTGTTTAATTCCATTATACCAGCTAAATATTCCTTAAGTTTATTAAATGGGGATGTGCATCGTCATCAATCTGTCGCGGATCAACACCTTCACGGAGTTTTGCGCCCGACACTACCACCCACGTTGATCGAGAAACGCCCTGCAGAGCCCCCGCATTCCAGCACGTCCATGCACGTGCCTCCAAGCGAGTGAACTCTGACCTGCCTGCCAGATAAATCCATCCAAAGCACAGGCTAGCTCACAGCTTATTTGAAATTTTAAAAGCCAGCACTTCTCTGTACGTGCTTCCAAGCAAGAGAACTACGACTAGCCTGCCACATAAATCCCATTCCAGGAGAAGCAAGCTAAGAGGCTACTTGAAATTTAAATAATCCAAACAAGGCAAAATATAAGAAAAGTTTACTTAGAAAAGTTGCTTGAAATTAAATTAGTTTTAAATTGAATCCAAACACGACATAAATCCGATAAAATTGACACTTAAAATTAAATACTTTTCTCTTGCTTTAAAGTTAAATTTTAAATAGACTTTTAATGTTAATTTCTCTACTCGCATCCCCAATTAGTAGGTTGGATCCCGCCGTATACATCCTTAGACCTGGTTAAGTTGGCCTCCTTAATTTGTTATAAACAGAGAAAAAAACATTTTACGACAAAAAAAATTGAAATTACTGTATGATAAGAGGCCAGGTATTTTACGTCTATTAAAATTAACACTATATAAATGTTCGTGACAAAATATAAACGGTATGAAAAGCCATTATAAATACTATTTTCCAGTGTCTCTAGACATTGTACATGACCAGGCCCGGCGCCCACCTGTTGCGACACTAATTTCCATATGTGTACGTGCAAAACGATCTAAAATCAGAATATTTCAATTGGCCTCTTACTGAGTAAAATTACATTTAAATATTATAGTATTGAAATAAAATTCTCAAAATTATACTGTAATCTGATTATAATGACACCAAACACGGTTAGTCACGGATCAAAATTAATAATCATGAAGATTACAAAAAAAAATTGACTATGCCAGATTAATAGAATAAAATTTTATGTCATAATTATCTGACCAAAGAATCAATTTTAAAAATGGTTACTGTACACATTATTAGTTAGATCACTGCTAGGATTGAATCTGGACTAAAATTTAAAAATGCTCCTACGCACGGCCTCCACCAGAAAACACAAATTCATACTACTGAATTTGTATTGTCTGTCTTGATTGATATTCAGATGGGCTTCCATGATGGCGTGGAACAACAGTCCATCAATGGTTGATTTCAACCAACCTTCACTTTCAAACTATTATGATTTTTTTTAAAGAGGACTATTGAATAACAATTGTGAGGAAATTTAATGAAGATTAATAAATACACTTTGCAACTAACTCAGCTTCTTCACTTCACTACACTATTAGCTTGGCCGGGCGATATTGGTGCACTTTGGGTGGAGAACCACACGAGCATTATACATAATACAAGGCAGATGCAGTGATGCCCTAACCAAATGGAGACTATTCATACGCCAGTACTTTGGTTGGATTTTAATCTCAGCAAAAGGGAAAAAGGTTTAACAGTAGTTGTTTAAAAGTTAATATATAAAATGTACGTTAGTAAATTTTATGAAGAACCTACTTAAAAACTAGTACTTTTCACACAACACATGTTTATTATATTTGTTTACAATACTTTTATCTCTGCTGTAACTACAACTGCTCCAAATACAGTATTACAGGATATGTAACTTATTTATTTGATTTCCACTACAACTTAAAAATTGTCATCATACAATGTCACACTGCAGTTTTTAATATCAAATTTTGGTAAAAATTATTTAAGGATTTTGTGATGAAATACAGTATTAACAGTGGAGCAATTCGTAGAGCTTAACAAATACAATTAAAAATACATACAATTTACATAACAAAATCTATACAAAAACTGGTTTTTACCTTAGGGTCAGCAGTAATGATCTTGAATGCTTCTTTAACTTGCTGTGCAGTAGCTCCACCCCCAACATCCAGGAAGTTGGCAGGGTTACCACCATGGTACTTTATGATGTCCATGGTTGCCATGGCAAGGCCTGCTCCATTAACCAGACAGCCAATATCTCCTGTAAAAATGTGAAATACAGTTGTAATGGAAGGTGCAACATTATTCTGCTGTAAATAACCTGACCTACAAGACTACAATATACAGTAGAATCCCTATTTTACGAGGCCTCACGGTGCCCAAGAATGACCTCGAAAAATCGTATCCGAGCAATTTTGACCCTCCAAAACCCCAAAAATTGCACCGAAATAGCAGTTTTCTTGTTAGTCAGCTGTATCATCTTTTATCATAAAAATAACATATTTCTAAAATGAAATACATAGTATGTATTGGTTTTGATGAATATACGGCTTCCGAAACACGTACAACCTAGATAGGGTGTGCGAACACTCCTTCCCCCCGCCCCACAAAAGTAAATACGGCCGCGAGTCGCCTTGATGAGTACTTTTGCGGAAGCTTCTTAGGGGAAAATCAGACATGTACTAATGAAATATTTGAGTAGAACCTAGTAAATTCGAAATGCTATATACTAAATCGAAGCCATCATTCGGACCCGAACATAAAGATAGGATTTTGCATGCTTTGAAGTTTGGTTAATTCTAAATTCCCCGAGTTATGTAATTCGAAGCATATATGTACTTAAAATATACACAAAGTTACGCTTATTATTCGTCAATATGTTGAGAAAAGTGCCCCATAAAATTTCAGAATCATAAATATTGCAAGTAACGTGTGCAGCACGTCAAATGTTGGCTACGGGTCAGCGGAGATGTCAACAGTGTGCGTGCCAAGTGGTCCGCTAGCCCTGATGATGCAACTCAGCACGGCACGGAGTTACTCCTTACCGTATTTACTCGTGTACAGTCCCCCCTTTTTTGCCCAAAATTTATGTTAAAAATTAGGAGGGGGGGGGGGGGCATACACGGGACAAACTAGGTACCATCACTGCCAAAAAAAATGTGTAAGCACTCAAATTACCGACATATTTGTTTTATATGCCAATTATTACTGTGAACTTTCACAAAAATACAAACAATAATAGTAAGCCATAAAAGAAATGCTTACATCAACTAATTAACGTGTCTAGGTAGTCGGTACCGATAGTAACAGCTCGGGAGCGCGCCAACGGTGTTTGTAAACAATGGAAGGTTCAAGATTAAAGATTCTATTTTAAGGAACATGGCTGTGCTTCGGCTATTGAATTTGGAAGAAAAAAAAAGGCAGTGCTTTACTGGCTATCAAACTTATGCACACAAAATGTCTCGAGGCACTTTTTTTAAATGCTCTTGAGCATATTTCACCACTTTTAACTTAAATTCAGCAGTGAAACTGCACCGTTTTTTCCCCATTATCAAACAACGTAACTAAATAAACTGACAAGAAAACAAGAATGCCGCGACTACTGCTAGCGGTCACCGATAACAATGGCCTCTACGCGTGTGTACCTCACAGCAGAACTTGCACAACTAAAGAATGTGACAACACAGCATCACGTGCCTGGCCAGCCGCCCACCCCTCCCACCCACCCGTCTGCACACACACCAGCCCGCCCGGGCCTCATCCTCCCGCATGCTTCTAGCCACCTGCCCGGGCTCATGCTCAACTACTGATAAACTTGTCTTGCTGCTACGTTCTGCGGCCAAGCCAAACAAACAAGATGTGTCCGGCTGTTGCTGCGTGTTTGTACCCTTTTACTGACGTTAAAATTATTTTTCTTTAGGCTTGGGAGGGTTATACATGAAATATTAATTTGTCTCTAATTTACAACAACTTCGTAATTGGGGGGGGGGGGGGGGCTATACACGCGGGGGACAGTACACGAGTAAATACTGTATCTCCCCCCTCCCTCCCTCTTCCCTTTTAACTCTTGGTAGTATATGACCAAGGACGCTGTGCACTGTGCGATTGATAAACAATATAAGCTGTGCGGAAGTTTCTCCACAGACCTTGAAATGACATTTGCCGGCACGCCATTGTTAAAACTAGAGAATGGCAGGACGGGATTAAGGGGGAAGGTAGAGAACACACAGTTGTTTGTTTACAGTTGCCGGCTGTTGGCGGCATCTGAACTCAGCTTTTTCCTCCCATTATCGCTCTCAGTCTTCAGAATCAGTAGGGGGGAAAGGGGTGACGGAAGGACGGGATGAGTCATGTGGTACGTTATCTGGTATTATCGCGTGGTGCGTTGCCAGGGGCTGCCACTGCACAGTTGCTGACCACTTTTGTATGTAGTGTGTGTGTGTGTGTTGTAAAAAAAGGGGGGGGGGGGGGCAACGCTCTTTACTATGCTCGCGCATAGCAATTAAATTCGAAGTCCAAATTTTGGGTTCCGAGCACTTTCAATTAAGGTTTTACTGTAACTTATGTTAATAAAGATGGAAACGATATTTGCAGACAAAGAAAAATGTACATTGCAAGGCCGTGCTTATTTATGTACGCATAAATATTTATACTTTACACAGTGTGTGTATTACACTACAATGATATGAGAACAGCTGTATCAGGGTTTCAAAATAATGTAGCATACTTTCACGTAAATAATTACTTCGTCCCTCCAGACACAACTCTATAACAACTTTTTACACACACACCATGTTATGTCGCTCACCAGGTCAAAAGTGTTTTAGTACACGGGCGGTGGCAGAGAATGTGTGTGGGTGCATGCATGTCTCTAGGCAAGCTGCCAGCCAGAGTGGGTGGCTGGTATCGATCATGCGTACTGCGCAGTGTGCAACATACTTTGGAGGGGGGCGGGGAGTAAGTCTGCCAGCCACCCCTCCTACACCAGTCGCTTAGCCATGTGACAAGAGGTGCCTGGGAGGCGGAGTACAGTTAGTTATCACAGACAGCACGGAACGGTAGGAGGCAGATGCTGCAACACCGCATTTCCTTACGTCGCGTCATACAGCCCGTGCCCTTCACCAGTATTTATGGCTCGAGATAGCAGTGTAATAGACATATGATATCTTTATGCTATACAATGAAATACATATTTTTTAAATTCTATATAAATGGGTACACACCGAAATCAAAGTGCAGTAATATCACAAAACGTATCCTAAAGCCGAAACACCACGTGCACACAATACCCGAACAAACTATGACCCGCGACAGCATCCGAACACCGAACCGAATGTTCATGCGGCGTTGCCAACTCGCTGGCTTGCGACGTTGCCAGCTCGCTGGCTTGCGACGTTGCCAGCTCGCTGTCTGGCATCGTAACTAGCCATTTGCGCAGTCGGGAACTTATTATAATGTGCATTTGCATTGATAAACAACAAATTTCATTCCGTAATCGGGGAAAAGGGTTTTTCTTGGACTTTGGGTGGTATTATAGTGGCGGTTAATACGGTGCGGAGGAATAGGGAGGGAGCGCCAGAGCGACAAGTGTAGAACAAAGACAGGAGCTTATCCTGTCTTTGTTCTACACTCGTCGCGTTGGTGCTCGTTTCAAAGTTAGGGCCCCATTACCATTGATAAATAATTGCTCACCATCTAGAGCCACATAATTAAGGTTGTGCTTGGCAGCTGCTACTTCCTTCTCGTCTTCCTGGGTCCAGTCCCTCAGAGCAAACAACTCTTTCTGGCGATATTCAGCATTGTCATCAAACCGCATCTTCGCATCCAGGCAGAAATCTGTAGCAATAACCCAAATACTTGAGTTGGATATTCCAGTACAATGTATAAATGTGTACACTCCATAATTTGGTAGTGGTGATCATTTTCATACATTCAAATGATGGCTGTCATCCCAACAGTAGAGCATACAGGAAAACTTGATAGAGCATGCTTGATTGCTGGTCAGGTTCAAGGTATCAAGCACACTGGAAACCTTAAGTGTTGTATTAGCAAATTCTAAGCAAGCTAGATTCCTTTTTGGTAGCAGACCGCAAGTACCGTGATTACTTGGAGGCGACACAAAAATATGGAATTGTATTTTAGTATTACTGATGTAGGAACTGGCATGATAGGTTAAACTAGTTGGTACTAGACACTTGTTTATTCTAACAAGTGTTTTTTTCAGCTGAGCAGATCATATTGCATGGTGTCCACAGTAATAGCGTGTGGGGCGTACCAGAGGTAGCAAAAGGAGAGCCCTAGACCGTATCTTGCAGAACACTGCATACTGGCCATAATACAGCATACATAGGATGGGGGAAATTGGGAGCCAGAAGAAGTCGTTAGATACATTATCGTGGTGCAAAACCCTTTGCTAACAGATGGCAAGACATCACGAGGCAGCAAATTGCCTGTGGCTTGTAACAGGATGTCTGGAAGACGGGGCACATCCTCGTGCAAACTTGACATCAAGAACATGCGTGTTATTCGCAGCACACTCAATACACAAAAACGTCTACTGTATTTACAGAATTAAAATTATCTTAGAATGAAAATTCACTTGGGTTATGTAGAAAATAATTCTCTGATGTAACATTTGTACGCAAATCAATCTGAAGTTTTGTTACTTTAATTAAGAAATAAAGCCAAAACCTGAATCAGATTGAAAAGTATTTTTTAAGAATATAATACTCATGGCACTTCCAACATAAAAGAACACAGGCCTATTACTCTAGTGACCTATTTTGTGTGATAGCTGGAAACAGTAGAGCGGAGGCAAAACACTTGATTTTTTAACTGTACATTATTTAGTTAGACATATACTGTATTTGCCAGCGTGAGAATTTTATCCTAATTTTTTTTGGTCGCGAACCACACAATGTCATATTATGTAAGTACATAAACAGAGCAAAAAAAAAAGTGGATTATAAGTCAGTTCTGCACCAAGTTGTTACTGTGACTGCTGTGTGTTATCTGGTGACAAGCCACTTCCTTGTTAACAGGAAGGTAATGTAACGAGGAAGGAGGCAAAGCTATTTTTAGGCAGGCCAACTGGGTGTTTTCCTTTTTTTTTTTGCTTAAGAGTGTCACTGTACAGTGTAGTTCTAGTGTGCTCGGGTGTAATATTTATGGGTGCTAGAAAAACTTTCCAGGGTATCTAGAGTAATGGGTAAAACTAAAAGATTTTTGTATACTGCTGAGTACAAATGGAAAGTAGTGAACCACGCTAAAGAAACTAACTCTGATAACGCCATGTAACAGTGCGTGCACGTCAGTCTAGATGGCAGATGGCTAGGGATGTTTGATATTATAAATTGTGATATCCATATTAAATTCAACTACATACTCGGTATTTCCAGTATATCGATGATATCTATAACACCGTAAATTTTCGATACACTGATAAACCGATAATATCAACATTTTCTGTATATTCATAATACAAACTTTTCGGTATACTGATAACGCTAGATTTGTGATGACACTAGCTTTTCGGTATATCGATAACACCAGCTTTTCAGTATATCGATAACACTAGGTTTTCGGTACTGATATGCTGATAAATTTTTTATATTGACTCCTTAACTTAGGTTTTATTAACTTTACATTTTTTTATGTAGATTTTTATATGGTATTTATCTATATCTTTATGTCTTAAAATTAGGGAATAAAATCTATGATTAATCTCACATGTACCATTAACCTAATAAATGTAATTTAATTAAAATTTTGTAATAAATATTGATTACCCAACTTGTTAGTTTGGATATTCCCTATAAATTTCAGAGTCACCGTTGTAAATACAAGCAAATAAGGGTTAATTTTAATAGATTGGGTTAAGTAACACACTGCTCGATGTATTCCTAAACTTGCCAATTTTAATGTTTTGTATTAAAACTTTTCTAGTGAAATAATTTACGGTATTTTAATAACCAACATCTTCCAAACAAATTTACACTCCATGTTCTACATAACTTGCCCTTGTCCCAAAAAACTTTGAATACCTGGCACCAAGTGACATTAAGTAGAGCATGAAGTTAGTTATATGTATCTTACTGCAGATGTAGTAAACAATTTCATAAAGAAATATATATTTATATCAATAGACAGACATCTTTGAATAAAAAAGTCATATGACAGTTACAACCACCCATTACTGGCAAAAATAAAAAAAACTAAAAATGTTGACATAGCAGTATACTTTCTCATAAACATTCACAAGGCAGTGAGTACATATGGCATAAAATTACATCAAATGCACGTAGTGAGAGAGTTCTTTTCCCCTTCAGTGATTGCTGTTGAATTTTTAATCTAAGAAAAAATCACCATCTGAGACTGTAAAAATTTGTGAATTTATTATTGCAGGATAAAGACTCTGAAATCTCATGTATATGCAAACCAAGGTCATTAGTTTGACAAATGGCTGTTAACTAAGAGAATCTATCCTGGAACAGATTTCCCACAATATGAACTCTTTGCTACCAGTTTATCACTGACACAATTTTTGAGAGCTTCAAGTTAAACAGATCAATGCCAGACATGGAGAAAACAGAAACCAAAGTATTTGTATGTAGTCTGCAAATATTTTAAGTCTCCAAGCACCACTTCCATTATCATCTGTAACTGTGAAATTCGGTACTTAAAGGGCCCGCAGTGTCCAAATGGTAAGACCATTCGCTTCACACTAAGGAGATCCGGGTTCAATTCCATGAGGGGTCGACTCCCACATTCTTGGATGTAGGGCCGCACACCATAGAATACCATGGCTTTAATTGACTAAATGTTACGTAATTTTACTTTAAATTTACTAACAAATATGAGGGATATAACCAACTTAGATAATTCAAAATATATATTACTACCCGATTCCAGACTTTTCTCTCTCATAAGCTTTCCATTCAAGTTGTAATTCCCTGAACTGTGTGTAATGGTTGAGTTTTACATGAAAAAAAATGTTTAGTAGTATTACCACTTTGAACTAAAAATTTTTTACACACATATATTATTTTCTTTTTTGGCATTTCACTAAGAACTTGCTTTCTTCGATTTCAAAATATTCCCAAGCAAAACTTTGTAGTATTTTTACGACTGCTCAGTATTATTCAAGCAGATAATCAACCAAGGCGACTGATCTGTTATAAATATACACTATAGGTGATTATGAAAATTCACTCGCTAGAGTAGAGTGGGTTACCTCAGTCACGTAACCAGGTTTTGTAGACTACCACAATTTGATAACCCCTGCAATGCTATTCAAGGTTTCAAAATGATGGGAATAAAAGAAAAAAGCCTACATCACAGGTAAACTTACATGGGGTAATATTCCAAACACCAAAAATTTTTTTAGCTAACCTACCCAACTCTTGTGAATTCACATTAGCGCCTTACAAGTGTCCCATGGCTGGCCACTATCCGTGCATGCTGAGTAGTGACAAAATACAACTTGATATTATTTATATATTAATGACATGAAGCGCAGGAATGAGGGGGCGTGGGGAATAGGATACAGCCTACAAAAATAAAAAAATACATGATACCCACATACGAAAATCTGGGGATCGGACCCTGATCGTTTTGGTAGGAGGCGAGTGCTCTAGCCACTGTTTGAACCGTGGCTCCCAACTGATGATGTAACATTACAAAAGATAATTGATCAATACTGTACAACACTACTTAAGTTATACTTTGTAGTTACATCTTCACAAATGCGTTAGTAAACCTGGGTGAAATAATATTCACTTTGTGTATGGCATACACCCTGAATTTAATTTGCCTTTGGCTTTCCATACTTAAATTTTAAATTGTAAACAAAATACTACATATTTTATTTTTAAACCATTTACATGTTAATCGATGTAGCATGCTTAATTATGTAATATAGTGACATTAGTGGCACTGAAATTTCTGATAAACCTGTAAATTGATGTGTAGTAATACGAGAGTGGAAAATAAAGAAAATAAAATGTATAGGTGACTAATGTTGAGTGAGACTAATTATTTTGTTTACACTTTTCCAATCTTTAATATCACATATCGGCAAAACAAGTGAAAATGTAATTGGCAATGACAATTTAAAATGTTGCAAATTTACCAAACATAAATAAGACTGTCCTCGTACAATAACGATACTGTCCAATCATGATTTCAGTGATATTATGGTTTTGATAATAATGCTCACTTCAATAATACCGTAATTTCAATTTTGATAATATAGTCAGGTCCAAAAATATCATCAGTGCAGTTTAGCAGAAATAGTAAATTTCAATCATATTGCGATACTGACATATCTCAATATTGGTAGTTATTGATATATTAATAGTAATAGGCACATTTAAATACCGAAGTCGTCATAGGCATGTATAATGTTAATATTGATACATAGACAATTTCGATAATATTGGTACATTATCAATGTATTGTTAGTGGTCTGTATGGATATTGAAGTAGTTTTCGGTATACATACTGTCGATTAACTATATACTGGTGATTTCGAAAATATTGTTACATTATCAATAGTATATTGTTAGTTATCAATACATATGTTTAAATATCGAAGACGTTTTCGGTGTATTTTCGATATCAATATATAGATGATTTTAATAAAATCTTAAAACCGATACATTGATATTTAAAAATTTTAATATAGGTCAGATATTTCAATTTTACTGAACAGCCCTACACGTGGCTAGAGCGCATGCGTGGCAACAGCACTTGTGCAAGTGCGGCCCAATCGATAGCTGTTTGGTAATAACAGGGCACAATGATCTTGACTGTATTCTAAGTGTCCCCTTCTCTCTTCGCCTGACTTTCCTCTCTTTCTCTTGCATTTCCTTCCTTCCTCAATGCCTGGTGTCTGCTCCAGCGCCACACTAACCCACACGGCACGAGCACCAAACCACCTCTTTGTTTACAATTCAACCTGCAGTAAACTATTAACTGTTTGTTCACAATATTTATGAAATGTTTGTGTAACCACCTTTTGCAAACACAAATGTCGAAACCTTTCACAGTTCCCATTATACAGCAATACTAACATTTTTCATTATTTTAGGGGGTTGAAAATTGCCCTTTACATTATATGTGATGTCTCATCATTATACACTGGCAAATATGGTAGGCAGTTTTCTTATTTTTTTAATATTCATAATAGCACCATTCACAGGTAAAATGATGTACAAGCAGTCACCACTCAGGTAAATTATAATCAATGATAAGTGTTCCGTAAAATTGTAAGGAATAGTACAATGTTACATTTAATTACTTTAGCAGTAATTTGTATGCATGCAAAAGACTGATTTTGAAAAGTTAGCATCAGGTTTTTTTTGACAAAGAAATGCAGTTTCTAGCCTATTGTTGACAACACTAGCAGTACTGACCTAAACTATATATAGTGAAATCTCTATCCATTGTTTCTCTTGGGACTGACAAAAAATAATAATACATGAAGGATTTCAACGGTTGTGGTCTTGAAATGCTGTAAAATAAAGAAATGGTCCCTAGAATATGTTCCATGGATGCAGATATTTCAATCCATACGGTTTCAATACATAGATAATCCACTGTTCAGTGTTATACAACACTTCAGATGAGCCCCTTATGATTTTCAAGTCAATAAGTACACTAATATTTTCCAACCAAAACAGAAATGAAAAGCAGTATACTCACAATCACCACTGGCATCCTCTGCGTACGGGTTGACTTCAATGAGCAAAGCATCTTTAGACAGGAAGAGATTGTACAACCGCAGGAGGATTTCAGCAGTCTGCTCTCGTTTGTCCCCAAGCCCCACCTTGTCCGCCACTTTGAGGGCCTGCTCCTTGGTTATACCTGCCAGTGACAACAAACATCAAACCTTGCAATAAAACATAACTCTGGATGATACTATAACTGTACGTACTTACAAACTTCTCATATACACACCTACCTGTGCTTATATCCACTGGCTCGTAGAGGATTGCTTCTGGATTCTCAGCGGCAACTTCTTCTATGTTTATTCCTCCCTGAGACGATGCTATTAGCACTGGGCCCTACGATAAACAACAAATCAAGAATGGATAAGTCCAGTCTTTTTTACTCTACATTATGCCACAGATGAAAGCAACAATAACAATTGTGAGACAAGGACTACAAATTCACCCTGAATACATAGACAACCCATGGATTAAAATTGGTAAACCACAAAGTATGCAGCCACTAAAGTCAGTATCATAATTACTTTCACCAAGATAATTCCTACCAATTAAAAATACACCTCAGTGCAAATATACTATAACTCTGTAGTTCTAATTACGTGTTGCAACATTACAGCATGCAGCAAACACCACATAATCCCATTTCCTAATAGAAGATACAGTATGTTAAATTTTGCATCACAATTCCATAATCAATACAAAAATTTATAAAACATGAAAGGTCTAATTTTGTTCATGGGCTGTTTTGTTTACTGTCTAATACATAATTCATCACTACAATATATACTGCATTACACCATTTATTAAAAACATTATGTTCAATGCCGGCTGAGTAACACTGTTCCTACAGCAGTCTTCAAAATAATCGGAATGAAAGAGAATCTGACAGAGGGGGGAGGGATACAATTCTAGCAGTAGATGTAGCAATAGCACAAGTATAAAGATACTAATTCAAAAATGGTTACAGGTACTTTCAACAACCAGCAGAAAATATAATTTTGAGATTATCAAGAGTGGAAAAAATGGAGGGAAGGGGGTGACGGACAACAGGTATTTTGCCTAGGTCACCAAAGTACCTACAAATAGAGGTTTCTGGTGTTTTTGGGATGGATTAGAAAATATTACTAATTGACACACAACTGGTTCCAAAACATTGGTGTAGGTTATGCAGAACTTCTATGCAGTCTTCATTTTTCCAGTGGGAAAACAATTCTGGGAGTTATTTTATTTACAACTTAACATTGATTTTATAGTGAAAATGACTAACCATATGGAATGGGAAAGTTATAATAAGAACTTCAAGATGACTGTAATTAACTACGTAGCACCCACAAACAATTGTGTGGCTGCACAGAAACAAAGCAATTCTGTAGTTAAGGGGAATTGATCCCTGTCACACTGGTTTTACGGTTTTTCTTATAAATCAGGGAATAGACAGATTGTTTTACTTTTTTCACGCTGACAAGGCATAGTTTATTGTTTCATTCACTTTTTGGAATCCATATGGCATTGTTTCTGTTAATGTTGTGGCCTCTGTAGTCGCTCCCGTAAATAAAGCAATTTTTCTTTTTCAGCTGTTTCCCAATGCAAAATAATGAATATAATTATGGTTCCAGCAATTACAGAAAATCGATTAAGTTTGTATCTATGCCTTGTCGTGACAAAAATTGTGATACATTGACTGGAACAGAAGTTGTCGAGAAGAAACGGATAAATCCAAGGTGGTAGGGATCAATACCCCTTAATCTCAGGTGATAGAATATAAAATTAAAGAAAGTGATGAGCTGTAAATCGACTAGGGATTGTTCAGCAAAATAACACACAGCCAGTGTTCAGTGGACTAAAACACAACCAGTTGAACGTAAACAACCCACAAATCTGCCTTTTATTAAGTTGTTTGTAAATGAACTGTAAGAAGAGTAATTTGGGAAAAAATTTTTTTTTTTTTTTTTTTTTTTTACATTTTTGGCTTGCTAGCCATGTATAGAAATCAGTAAAGGACTATATTTCCTGAAAACAAAGTTGTAATTATGTGCTATATATTTTGCATTGACAAATGGTAGAATAAGATATGCTCAAAAGCAACTGCCCAACTAACTAGTGATCAATGCTGCAAGCTTTTATATTACAGGTACAATCACCTCTAATAATAACTGCAACGCACATACCTCTACTAAACCCTCTCCAACTGGCATGCAACCAATCTGTGACTTTTGGATGAGAACTGTAAACACTCACTGCAAAGGCACGTTCCATCATGAAAGCAAAGTAAAACTCTTTGCGAGGGAACTTCCGCTCCGTTACCATTACAGAATTACAGATACGACCTTTCTCGCCAGTCTGCTTGGTAACTAGGAGCTGACCAATCATCTTGCTCGAAATTTCCTCTGCCTCTTCTGGGCTGTGAACATTGTCAGAAACATCAACATCACATAAAACAACATTAACAATAAATTAGTTACTATGTGAATGAATTATAAATGAATCAATACGTGTACAGTATACATGTATTTACAGTACAACACACTATTTAAAAAAATAGTATAATCAAGGAGGAACATAACACTAGACTGCTTTAACACAAAGCCAGGCCACACAAAATGCCAACCGCTTTGATACAGGAAATAAATTACTAATAGCTACTCATGCTAACACTGCAGTTGAATCTCTATCACTTAAATTACACTTTAAAAAAAAAAAAAAATATAACCTACATTAAACCCAAAAATATGTCGGCCAACGTTTAACTTTACTAGCTTAAGGTTCAGAAATTTGAATGTTTGTCAATAGTTGCAAGTAGCACCAAGAATTTTCAGTAGTATAGAATAGATTCTTTCCCAAACATACGAAAATAACTAGTATTCACAGGTATCAGAACAAAACAGGTAAACTATTGTGAACTTTATATCTGCAATAGTATAAAGAGAATAATCGTAGCCTCTACTATCACCACCAAGGAAACAAATTATGTTTTCACACGCTGGGTGCTGTCTCACTGCCAATTCTGTCATCAAAGATGCAGGTCACTATTGCCTCACATAATAATAAATACTCTCGTACTACCTATATAAGGTTTGAGCTGGTTTTTCCACACCAATTGTTACCAGAAGCACTGTGCCAACTTGCCTGCCAGTTTAGCCAGCACCTTGGCCATCTCAATGTTAACCTCACCTTGGAAATGAGGGTGGAGATAGGAGAGAAAGTATGGTCAAGATCCTTTGAATTATCCCCTTAGTGCATAAATAACACAAGTATTTACATAATAACCATTATACACTTTTCAGAGCTGAAAATATTTGTGGTCGTTTTTAAACGTAAAGGAAAGATTGTTCACAACAAAGCTTTAATTCCTTGTAGATATTACCCCAATAAAAGACAACTCTTAACTTGTAGCATTTCATCACAGTCTCATTGGCTCTATAGATTTCAAAACAGTAGCTCAGATCTTGTAAACAACCACACTCATGTAAGGCGGAGACCACGATAGCTGGTACGCAGGACAAAGGAAATCTACAATTGAAAGATAGGATTTATTATGCATGGAATATTATGTTCTGAGTTCACAGCATACAGCACAAAGCATGGCCTTCCTGTTGCAACATACAAGGATCAGCAATACTTCTAAATTCCGTCTCTTCTGTTTAAATTCTGTCTGATCTTTTCGTTTCATGTACTGTAAACATTAACATTGCCCTCTTCTTTTATCTACATTGGTCTGTACAATGTTTACATCTACAGTCCACTTAGAAAAGTTGTAACTACAGTACTAGCTTATGACCAAAAGCTCGCAGTTTAAATATTAACAACTGTAATTACAAATATTTTGTTAAAATTAATGCCGGCACGATTATTAAAACATTACTACATCATACTCGTTTTTAAACAACCATAATACTTTTTCTCTTTATAAGTGAGTTATAGAAATGGAGGGTTACCATTTATATCTCGTACAGCACAGGTGACTTGATGTAAAGATAGCACACCTCGAGGCTGCAACAATTTATTTTCCCACGGTCGTGGTTCGAAGTTTTGTGTGAGAGGTGGCAGCTTCAGGCAAGACTGGAATATATGCATCGCATATGTGAATGTACGTTTTGGTTTCAGATCAATGACATCTATATAAAGCATCACCTTGTCTTCTCCGCATTGCTACTGTGTTTCCCTCTATTTTCCAACACACTACATAGACAAAAAAAGTCAATCAAAGTTCCATCAACTTTTACTTTCTTCTATGCTCTGTTATAATTTCTCCTGATAACTCTTTTTGGCACTAAACTTCATTCCACTTTTTCTCACTTCATCTTTTCACTTCTTCGAGATTAGCATGACTGAGAAACGCAAAACTAAGCATGCATATTTCAGCTGACACTACAAATTAATAAGTGCAGCTTCTACAGAAATACTTAACTAAATGTGCTAAATTAAGCTCCAGATTCCAGTCAGAAAAAAAAAGAGTGAGTGCACTACTTTTAACTAGCTCCTCCTCTGGACCCAGTCAGTTAAGGCTGTGTGATGCTTGCCTTTCATGTGTGTATCTTGGTAGTTTATTTTAAAAAAGATTGTTAACTTTCATTTTGGATATCAACTTTACATTGTAGCCTATTTGAAACGGTTTCAATTAATGAAGACAATTTTTTTACTGTATTACAATTTTATTTACCATTTACTATTTTCAGTTTTGTGTTTTGATTTGACTGCACACATTTATTGGCAACAGTAGTTATATAATTTATTCATCAATTTGTCAAGTGCTCCACTATTTTTTTATAAGAAACCAGAGGATAATTTTTTTTTACTTTTGCTTACTAGTAGTGAACTGTGTGTCTGCAGCCATGTAAACTTTACTTCCAGGTCAAGGTGTGAATAAAGTGCTGCATAGACTTTATTTTCGGGTGAAAAACATAATCATGTACTTACAGGTGAATAAAACATTTGCACTTCAGCAAGGTCATTTACATTTCATCTTTCTCTCAGTGATGCAATTGCCTCAGATGAATGCGTACATGCATGTGGGGTAAAAATTTTCACACCAAAAATACTGCTGCTAAACCTCTCACACGGACTGTCACCATTTGCCGAGCTCATCCTTGTAATATGTGCACACACATGCAAGTACCACATCTAACTTTTGGAAGAGCTAACTATAAAAAAAAATTTGCACTTGTTTATGGTAGGCCTATTTTAATTTTGTTTTTAAGCTGTAGGTTGTTAAAAATAGATACAACTGGCTTAGAAGAAGTCTGTACTGCAAAATATTTTGTGTGGCCAGGAAAGAGTGCATACACACACTCTGGTATTATGTCTTACTTGGAAGGCTTCTGGTTTCTAATTGAAAACAATATTTAATTATATAAAGTGTGTGTATGCATTTTAAGCAAAAACACACTTTAAAGCTACACGTAATTTACTGCTTAAGGGTGATAATGGGTTATTTTCAATCTTACACTGTTCTTGAGAACAATAACCAGTCAAACTGGATGGTGTTATATATCAATAGACTATTGTTACATGAGAATAAAATATAAAATATTCTTTAGCTTTAAATCAATTCTATAAAGAAGTACAATGGAGTACCCTGCATCCGAAATGGCCAGGACCAGAACAATTTCAGATAACAGAAACTGATGTGCAACGAGTCTGCTCTGCCAAATTAATGTTCTCTGTCAGATTGTACAAAGCATATCAAAATAATACATTTTGAAAAATTTTCTGCAATCCTGATAGATCACAAATGAAAAACATATTCACAGTAGAACTTGTGTCTTTTGTTGTGAAGGAATTGGGGTGGGTAAGTCGTCGACAGGCGACAGCTGCAACCAGTGTGCAGCGACCTTGGCAAGGACATGCTGGAGTTACGTGGCTCACAAGTGAAAGAAATAAACACAAAGACATTACTTTTGACGTGCACTGGAATTAAGTTTTCGTTACTGTTACGTGTTTTGTATCTTATGTGAAATAGTCTATAGGAAGATATTTCTCAAGACACAGGCCTACAACCCAAGTTAGAAGTGGGTGGCAGTACATTTGGCGTTGTTACCACACATTCACATTTTTTAAGAATACTTCATGATATTGTACGCCCATCCATATAGTGCTTTTGATAATGTGGCGCCGCTGTTTCAGGCAGTGTTTAGATTACACGTACAGCCACAGATGTATTACAGACATGTTACAATTATGAAGTATATGTACAGGTCACACAGTGAATGACTCTGATATGTTACGGAAATAAAAAAAAATAGAATCACTATATCTCAGTCTGTTCTATCAACATTGATCCAGAAATGCTAACACATACCTACACTTTGCTGCACACGAAACTATTGAATGAGAGCCACATCAAGATTGCCACTTTTCTTTTAGGGTGCCGTCCACCATACTCTTCAAACGTGTTTCACTGTTTTCTTAAATACCTTTTTTATGAAACTACTAGGCACTTGTCCATTTGGCCGACGTACAGAAAGAAAAAACACTCGGAACACTAACAAAATATCATTGTTAAGCCAACAAGCTCACTAAAAACACTGTATCGAAAACCTCTAAAGAACTAAAATAAGACTTTTCTGGCTGTCATTCTAACCATACATATGAGAAACTCAAAAAAGTGTGCTGAACATAACAGCAGACTTAACACCAATAAAATTATATGTAGTACATCACTTAAAAGTGTCCCATAGCAAAAATACATAGATGGGACCTGCACGCTAAGGTCGCCCTAATAACGCAGTTGTTTATTAGCCTCAAGCAGGTAGGAGCAACATTTAAATAAATTGTTTTTCTAAGTTCCATTGCTTTCTTTGCATCGCAGTTGGAATAAAATTTACAAGCCTAATTTTTCAGTTTAGTAAATTATGCTGACATCATAAGATAAAACGAGACATGTGCCCTCATGTAGTTTTTTAGTATCTCGGCTTTATCTTTTATGGACAGAACTTCCTTTGTTTGCTGTCGCTTGACTCATTGCCACCACAAGGAAGTTTACATTTGGTAGATATTGTCTGTAGATAGTTGCACACTGCATTGCTAGCACACTTTAAAGGAGACTAACAGAGACTTCTACTCTGCTACCCCACAACCCTCGTCAACCATTAGTGTCAAGAATTATCTCTGCATTGATCATTTTGACTGAGCAGGAACCGCACCAGTGTTGACAATTGGAATTTACTTTTTTGGTGCACACAATTGGAATTTAATCTTTAGTCAGCTCCGCATATTTGTTTCGCCTGTCAGATTACATAAGGATAACAGAAGTTGCCTTCCAATAAAAAAATTATGGAAACAGGCTGAACCAATTAATTTTAGTCCTACATCCTGAACTAACAAATATTAACTTTATAGAAAATATTTTTGTAAAACTGTTTCAAACCTGCAAAGTTTTAGAATGATTTGACAATGATGAGACTAAACATAACACAGTAGTGTTCCAGACAGACATTTTTCTGTTCATCCCTTTACCAAAGCAGACCTCAAACCTGGGTTGCCTGCCTTGCTAGTGTCTTGGGTTTTTCTGTTTGTCCTCATTCTTATTTGAGTAGATTCCATTTATGGAATTTTATGTTGTGTATGTATACTGTTGACTAAAGCATACTCTGGTCATTTATGTTTTTCTATTATCTCTAGTTTCCTTTGACAGGCATATACAGGATGAGTCAGGAGGAAAGGTACATGCTTTGAGGGGTGATAGTACTGGTGATTCTGAACAAAATATTTCTAATAAACATATGCCCTTTTCTTAACCGTTTCAGAGAAACCTAATAAAAACAACAAGGAACAGGATAAGTACATGTGACGGTAAATCATGCTACTGTTATCTTATGCTGTGTGTCATTTTGTAAATTTCCACATGGTGACGTAAGCATGGTGCAGTTGTTTACCTCAGTCTCAGTCCTACTGTGCTTGCCCTAGTATTGGGAACTACAGTGTTGTTACGAGTACAGTGAGTACAGTTCAGTGTAGTCGAAAATGCCACAGGTCTTCACACATGCAGAGTATGCTGACATGATGTTTGTCTACGGTTTCACGGATGGAAATTCCAGAGCCACTGTTCGTGAGTACAAATGACGATTTCCTAATTGCAGAGTTCCAGATAGCAGGGTGTTTGCAGGATTGAGTGACCGTGGTACGCTTCCCAGCATAAATGTTGTATCAGAACGTCCCGTACAACAAGCTCTTAATGAAGCTGAGAACATTCTTCAGGTACTAGAACGCAGCCCAACAACTAGCTCGAGACGAATTGCTACTCAACTTCATATTCCACAAACAAGAATGATACGCACAGTACACAAGCAGGGTCTGTATCCATATCATCGGCAGAGTGTACAACATCTGCATAAAGGAGATGATGTCCACCGGCGAGAATTCTGTCAGTGGATTATTGCCAATGATCGATTAATTCCACGTATTTCCGTTCACTGATGAGTCAACATTTACCCACAACGGAATCAACAACACACACAACTCTCACATATGGGCAGACGAAAATCCACACCCTGCTGTTGAAAGAAATTTTCAACAACTTTTCTCAGTTAACGTGTGGTGCAGTATTATTGATGACCAACGCATCAGTCCAGTAGTTTTAGATAATTGTCTTAATGGAGTACTGTATCTTGATTTTCTTCAAAAAGTGTTACCAGAATACTTGGAGGATATCTCTTTGGCAACAAGAGCTCGTATGTACTTTCAGCAAGACGGCGCTCCTACACATTCTGAACGTCCAGTGACACAGTACCTCAACGAAACATATCCTGGGGTTTGGATCAGTTGCCATGGAGTCCTTGCTTGGCCACCGAGGTCACCTGATCTTACCACATTGGATTACTGTGTGTGGGGTTGAGTTAAAAACGAAGTCCACACGCGCAGGGTGGACACAAGAGAGGAGCTTCTCGCTCGTATGTACAATGCTTGTGCTCAAGTGAAGCACTGTACTAATGAGCTCAGATCAGCAACACAGCAGCTGTCTATCAGAGCAGCAAAATACATTGAAGTTGGTGGTGGAGTGTCTGAACAAGTTTTGTGAGGAAATGTACACAAACAAAACATATGATAGTATCATGATTTACCGTCACCTGCACATTTCCCATTCCTTGTTGTTTCATTCGGTTTCTCTGAAACGGTTAAGAAACGGGCATATGTTTACTAGAAACATTTTGTTCAGAATAACCAGTACTATCATCCCTCAAAGCATGTATCTTTCCTCCCGACTCATCCTGTATATTGCAATGGAGTACGTCCAAGAAACTAAATCCAGTCAGTCCTCCCACTTTCCTCATCAAGATTCCATGGGGAACTATGTCAAAGGCCTTCTCTGTTCTGACTGTACATAGTGTATAATTTTGGGTATTTGTAAATTTCGTTGAGACTAAATCATTAAATAGTGCATTTCGAACAATCCCGGTGAGCACTTCCAACTTTTGAATCTCCCGCGCAGCAATTCACCAGTTTGAGTTGGCAGCAGCTCTTCTCATCATCTGCCAGCGGTTGGCAGCCTTGGGCTTCCGGGAGGAGGCCATCATCTAAGATCAAACATGGCGGTGAGTAGTGCGTTCTGGCAGCCTCACTGTATATCGCTATAAAATGTGGCATCCGTTACCGTTAATTGTGTTAGTTGTATACAGTCCATGAAATAATTGTGCGTTAACATTCTCAAAGTCTATGAAAGAGGCATCTACCTGCTTCCCCTCATCGACTGCCCGAACCAGATCCTCCAACAAACCTGCCAACTGAGTCTCACATGAATATCCCTTTCTAAATCAGTGTCTGTATTCCTGTATCATTTGATGTTCATAACAATTACCACATACTGTACCATCAATCTCTCCATCACCTTCCCTGTATTCAGTGCGAGAATCACTAGCCTGTAACAACCTGGCTTCACTCTATCCTCACCCGCTTATACACTGGAACCACTGACACCTCCTTCCATCCTTGTGGTAACCTACCCTCCTCCAGCGATCTACCAAATAACACCTGTAGATATCTGACCAACTCTTTCCCACCAAACTTGAATGCACCATTTTACATTAAATCTGGCCCCACTGCCTTATTTGCTCTTCAATTTCTTAATCAGCCTTTCTATATCACAATACTTCACACAAAACACTTTATTAACCCCCTTGACTCTTATGGATGATCTACTCCAATGGACAACTTGAAGTACACGCCCCCTAACGTCACCGCAGGGGAAAAGTACTGTGGGAAACAAAGCTTGTTTACAAATATGCTGATTTGTTAGTTGGTAATTGCAGAAAGCAAAAATGTTGCTCATTCATAGATTTGCATGCAAGGGAAAAAAATATTAGTTTCAATTTCATGGTTAAGATATGGAACTACATAAGATTAATGTTTACCTGGAAAAAACGGCAAATTCCAAACAAATAATCAATTTTCTTGACGTACATCTCATCCAGGACATGTGAAGCCAAACAGCTAAATGAAGGTTATGTTCCCCTGCGGTATCCATGGAGATAGGAATTGTATCCCACACCTGACTGAAGCTCTGCCTCTTTTCAAGTCGTCCATTGTCCTTCACCTCATACACTGACATGCATTGTGCCTGCAACAGTTCTGCCTTTTCCCTGTCATCTGCAGCAGCTCTTCTGTCCTTTCTTCTCTGCCCCTCACATTTCTAAGATACCCAATTAATTTTTTTCCTATTCTTGCACTTCTCTTCCTCCATCTACTCTCTAAATACCTATTCCTTGCCTGCTTAATCATTCTTTCCAACTCCCTTCGTAACTGTTTCATCAATTCTCTGGTCTCTTGCATTCCATTTCATCTCTACTTAGCATTTAGCTGCCTGCCTTTCCTGTTCCATTTTACAATTTCAATCTCATAGTATAATAGATCTCGCCTTGCCCTACAATATTTCTGGGGGACAAATTTCTGTAGAATAATGTTCAGTGGAAGTTTCTGTTATGAACACGTTTTGTAGCATTTAATTTTATATTTAGTTAGAATGAAAATATGAAAGTTTTTTTTCTAATTTGTTAATGAGAAACGTGGCTGAGAGGTTAGTAAAAAAAAATTCAAGTACTTAATATGTAGTAGTAATAATACATGTAGCATTTATAGCTTGCAGTCAAATGTTACAAAGGAGACAAGATGATCAATGCACGCAGTCCCGCAGTCCACAAGAGTAAGATATGCAAGGCACGAGCTGTGAGGCAGTGCACGCTGCCAGCTATCAAGGAAGAGATGTGATATTCCATCACACATTGGAACCACAGCACACGACTACTGAAGGTCTTCTGCCCTATGCCTGTTGTGTTGCAGCTGATAGCTATCTCTGGGTCTATTTTCTTTATTTAATGAGCACAGTCCTTAGTTAGTGAACCAGACGCATGAGCCATGGTGTAGTGTGGTAGGGAAAGCATTTTAACTAGTGAAATATTACAAATTATTCCAATGCGTTTACCTACGAAAAGAAGACACACCTCAAACTATGTCTCTATGATTTAAAAAATGTTCGCTTATCAAAAACAATTCCAAAGTTCCTCAAAAGTGATAAAAATGGCTTTTTGTTATGCTATAGCTGAAAAAATATCTATCGCAATCGTAAAAGTAAGCCACAGAAAACTGCATTGGACTTTACCACAAACAATCCACAAATAAAACAGGGTCATCACTTGAAGTCCCGTTGAAAAACACATTCTACGAAAACAATTCCCGCTAGTTTAGCCCTTAGCCCCTAGAGGCGATGAGGTGTTACTTAAGATGAACATGTTATGTTCGACTTATTGCCTTCCCGGTGCCCCAAACGTAAAGAGAAAGCTACGGTCCACTAACTCTTAATACAACCAAAATATGTCAAAAATTGAGAATTCAATAATAAAGAATCTAACATTCTCACGCCAAAATTTCTTTAAGCTACATCCAAGTTATCCATAGTTTGTGATGTCAAGGTCTTGGGCATCAAAGGTTACTGTATTCCAAACAGGTTTTTATAATCAAGCATGTACTGAATGAATCCAAACACACCTAAAAACAAACATTATAAAAAAAGTTTTGTTAATGCATGCAAAGTCCATTAGCTAATCCTTACCTGTAAACCATCCTAACACCACCCTTAAGTCCATTCTTAAACGCTCCTTTTCCTCGACCACCTGCTAACACCTGAGCCTTCAACACAATATCTTTCACATTCAGCTGTTTAGCTATGTCACGAGCCTCCTCCTTTGTTTTGGCGACACCAAAGTTGGGCACTGGAACACCAGCCTCCTTGAGCAGCGTGTAACTTATGTACTCGTGTACGTTCAGGTTCCTCTGTTGCTGTGTTTGTGCAGTTGGTAGTGCTGCACCCAGAATCTAACCAAACAAGTTCAAATCATTATGTGTATATATATATATATATATGTCATACTTACCGAAAACCTTAAGAAAACCACACATATATTGCCCTCAAAGGACAGACTTCTGTCATATATCATACGATGTAACCAGCGTTTACAAGAACAGGTCAGAAGAAATTCGGCCAAGTCTATTTAAAATCCAAGAATACTTAACCAAAATATACTTTCAATTTTATATTTCACATCAAGGGCTTATAATTAGTCTATTATTATTACAGTTGTTTAATTCAATTTTGTATTAATAATTTACTGAATGTTTCCATGTTTTAGTCTTCTACATATACTATTTTAATTTCTACTGTCAAATGCAGCATTTAAAAACCAGCATCACAATTTATTATTACCATCTTAACGAGAAAGTCTACTGCCATAAGTTCACCCACTTTGAATTTTCATGGTTAATAATTCTAAATTAAATTAAATTAACTTCAAAGAAGTTATTTGATAGGCACGGTACCAACAATAGATGTCTACTTCCGTGGTACCTAATTTTCACATTTTCCTTAAGAACGGAGTTATGTTCCTATACAATTTGGAGTTTAGTATATTGCTACACAATAATGCATTAACAGAAATCCAAAAAACATTTCCGTTCACCTTTGATCCATTCTGACGAGCAAAAACTTCTGCTAGATATCTACTCTGCTTCAAGAGGGTAGCCATGTTCACAGGATGACAAAATAAAGAAAGTAAGGTTATTTCAAGAACTGATGGAAGCGCACCTCCAATGTACACTAGGTGAACGCGGCTAGCAAAAGAAACACGAGCTATGTTCGCGTAGTCAGTACATTCTGTAATCAAGCAACAAAAAGGCGTTCTAGAGACTGTGTGTTAAGGGTGCGGTCTACCACAACTTTCATCACTATTTTTTTCTTTTTTATTTGTACCAGATATTTTTTTTCTTATTTTAAACACAAAATGTGACTAAATTTGGCTTTCATGATTTTTTTTTTTTTATTTCTCATAGTTTTCGCATACCGCAATGGCTTATTAAAGTCATATTTTGCATGTTTCCATTGTAACGATTACTCGAAAACCAACTGCTATAACAAACTTAAAAAAATCGCATTGGATAAAGACATTGCAGGCTTCAATGTCATGCTCATTAAAATAAAGAATGAAAATTATTTGAACATTAAAAAAATATTGAATTTTAAAAATTTTTATTTTCAGATTCTTCAATTTTTTAGTACAAATAATTTTTATTCTTTATTTTTATGAGCATGACATTGTATCCTGCAATGTCATTATCCACTGTGATTTTTTGAGTTTTGAATAACAGTTGGTTTTAGTGTAGTCGTTAAAACGGAAATATATAAAATATTGGCCGATATTTAAACCTCTTACGAATGGCAACCAACCAACGAGCTATATAGTTAACATAGAGGGGCGGAAACGCTTCCAAAGTGAAGCCCAATTGAACAGCTTTTTTTACCCCAGAAAACATGGCGAACTGCAGTGTGGCCAACATTATGTAAAAAATCCGCCAGGAAATATTCACGACAAGAGCACAAGGCATTTGGAATACACCCTGCGTGCGCCTGGTACTGACGGGACCAACTGAGCGCTCAAGTTAATGTGGCCACGTGGTTAGCAAGCGAACACAAAAGAAAGTGACAATATTTAAAGTAAATCAACCGAGTAACATCACCACAACTAAGGTTAATTCTACTACAGGTTAGAAAGAGCAATGTTATAAGTTTGGCACAGGGAAAATTTCTGCCACATGAGCGCTGGTATCGCTAATGCACCAAACTGACCAATCACAGAGCTTTCCTGAATTTTAATTTACATTAAGTTGATAATGTAAAACGCGAAATTGGTTCCTTTTCACTTGAAAATTAAATTAAACGACAAATATAATTTCCAAGCTTATTAAAATTTAATTTTACTACGGTTTCGTATTTATCTGGTCTCTTAGCGATCGAAGCGAAACTAGTGGCAGAAATTTTCCCTGTGCCAAGCTCTCCCATAAGAAAACGTATTTTCTTTCTAACCTGTAGTAGAATTAACCTTACCACAACACATCCAACACCAGCTAAACAAAGGACATCGGTCGTTAACACAAGCATTACACCGTCGCTGATCACGACGTGTGCAAATGCCGGAACGAATGTCGCCTGAAACAGACAGTGCGGTGACGTGTGCCGCGGAAGCCCGTTTGTCCGCTGGGCTACAGTGGCTCAGACGGCCGTAGACACGTGACCGCCTCCTTCACCATGGACGCTCCATCAGCCAGGCTACACGTCTCTGGGGACGTGAATGCCCTGCCCTGTGCCTATGGAGCTTCACCACCAGCCTCAAGGTAGCAATTTCCAGCTACGATTTTGAATGCCTGGCCAGCCATCATCTTCGTAGTAGGTGTTAATTTAATGGGAATTGCAGGGCAAGTTGTGGTAATGTTTGTGACATGCGGGCTTAATGCGCCGCTACATAAACAAAAGACAAAGTGGTGAACACGAAAACTGATCCATGCTAAATTCAGGCAAACTGATATCATTTGTAGACTCTACAGATTTTCTAGAGACCTACAGGCACCGTGAGTATAAACTTTTAATTTTTCTATGAGTGAGTGATGTTTTTGATTAGGGCAGTAGGACGCTATGCCAAAACCCACCAAAATCGTCATCGTATTATTTTGTTACGTCTTACAAAATAATACTTAAGTAGACTTTCAGTCACATTTACAATGTCTACAATTTAATTACTTTTTCAAATATTGCTTTTATATTATTCGTTATTGCTTTTCTGTGTATTGCTGCGTTTTTAAGTGTAATTCTGAACATGCCCTATACAGACTGGCAGTTATTAACTAAGGGCAGACAAGTATTAATAATTGTTTTTGTAATTTTGGATGTTATTCTGTAATGAATTTTACTTTAGTTTAGCTTGTAAGAGCTTAACCACCAAGTCTGGCGGGAACGCGGGCTACCGTGTCCTCCCTCCAGACGCCATGTCAGTAGTCTTCGCCTGATCACCAGAGCGTTAAGTCGCGCGTGGAGCACATTCCCGTCTCCCTGAGGCCCAATCTCTTGGGATCGAGTCATTTTAGTTTTCAATAGTTTATCAGTAATGTACTGGAACCTTTTCTTTCTTTTTTTGCATGGCCTCAGGGATTGACACGCGGTCGGGGAGAGCTTTTCAGCACCCGTTTAAGGATTTCACGTAATTTTCTATTGTTGGCCTCGCGCCACTTTAACCGCTTACGCCAGTGCTGCGGGCGAGAACAGTAGCATGGTACATGGTGGTCAGCTCTAGGACGAGTGACCACAATAAACCGTACCTTAAGAGTCATCTGTATCTCCAACTTTCATTTCAGTAGTGGTAGTGAAAGTCTCTCAACAGCATACGCCGGGGACGCTGCAGCAGCTTCGAGGGACGACGCTACTCTCTACAAACGCCGTCGGAGTCAGGACAGGAAGGCCCATTGTCGCCGACCCACTCCCCCACACCAACAGGTGAAAGCCGGGCAACTTTATACTGTGACATCCCAACTGACACGACCCAGAGGCGTCAGTGGGAATTGCTCGGGCAAAGCAATAATGGAGAGGCAGTCTCCATATTATTAGGGAATTACTGAGCACCCACAAGTAGGGCAAACAAATTTATTAGGTAAAGTGCTTCATAATTGTTCAACGATGCTGGACCGCTGAAAGCAGCCCAGACCAACAACCTGACAACCACAACAACTGCGCAACGCGTCAACAACTTTTTATACTTAAAATAAGAATAGTGATTAACGTATTATATCCAAGTGTTCTACGTGTATTAGAATAATAAACAGTGCAAGCTCAGACTTAGGGAGACAGCTTAACAAGCCACCCGGAGCGGAAGGCACAGTTAAATTAATTTCCCTATGCAAGTTTATTTATGCCATTTCAGCAAACCCAATTATGTTAACATATCCAAGGGCTCATATGTGTCTCATGTAAATTTTAGTGTCTTTTTATGTACACAGCTTCAACACAACATGCTTAGAGTGGCCAAGTGAATTGTTTTGGTGGGCACTCTCAGCTAGCAGGAGCGGGCGCCATTGCTCGGCAGTCTTGTCTCGGGCGTGTAGAAGGTAGGCCACGTGTTCGTGGCTCCTGGACCATCACCGTATCTTTTCGCATCATGTAGCTGCAATAGTTATTTGATCTAGTTTTTCAGGAACCTTATTAACGTATCACTAATTTAATCGTCCAGGAGTAGAGCCACCTCCATCCCTGTAAGCTCTTGCGCCCAGGGGTTTATCTTCCAACATAACTTCACCATCGCGTAACCAGTGTTCGCGTTTACCGAGTTATCCACCCACCGGCTATAGACGTGGGGACCGCTTAAGGCACGTACGTGCAATGTACAGTGTGCCAATAACACAATAAATCAGTGGTGAAATCTATTCACACCGGTAAGTTATTTGGCAGTAGCCACTTCATGGGCCTTCGCGAGCTAGTCCTACCAACCAGCCACTTTTCAGCCTCACAACAGCATACATCTCGACGTGGAGGATACAGAGAGGACTCGCGAAACTGGCAGTAGACCTACGGCCGTCACCAGCAGCAACCGGCACCTTCCAGGGTGTAAGTAAGACGCCCCCACTCCCTTTGCCCTCACCACCGTCAAGTTACCGAGAACGTTGTACTTTTTGGCTCTGTAATCCGGGCGGTCGGACTCAAACTCCTCCCACTTTTTTCCATTGTTAACATTATAAAGTAAATAAAGATATCTAGAGCCATGATTTAAAATTGTGTGCGAAGGAAGTATTTCATAAATTGATAAAAAAATATGTTTTGGTAAATTGTTTAATATATTTGGAGGGAAGTGGGCGGAGTTTGAGCTCGACCGCCCACATTGCAGCGCCCAAAATGTTTTACATTATCGGTAACTTCGTGAACTGTACCCAACCTTAATCGATCTACTCGTTGCTGTGTGTGTTGGTATACAATAAGGTATTGTTAACGCAAAACTGGCATAAGCCGACTTCAAGGAATTTGATATATATGGAAGTTTTCCTGAGCTAAAATATTGAAGAGTCCGATATTTAAGCCGGCCTCACACGATGCCTAAATTCCTGTTACCTTCTGCTATACCCATGGGCATAAATATTTTCATGGCAGATTCTGAGTTGTGGGTATAGCAGAAAATGGTGCGTGGCTCCTCGCTCATATTCACATGGTACCCAGAGTGATAACAGAAATCGCGTAACACCACCGCCACATTTTTTAATGGTCGTTTTGTTCATTGCAACATGGATCGGCGCGAAAAACTACGGAGAAAAAAATTATGTGCTGCAGCAGTTTTAGCTACTCAAGCACGGATATTTTAATTTTCTATTAGCATTTCCACGTGCTCTACATACCATTTCGACGCCATGTTGAACTGTTGTAAAAAAAGACTTGACCACATGACACACACTGCGCCTATGATTGGCCAGAGAGAATTCTGGGTAATATGAACTCCCGAAAAATAGGACATGTTCTATTACGTTTTTGGGTAACGTTTCGGGTACAAAATCTGCCATGCCCAGAACCAAACCCCTTGTGGAGGTGCTGGAACTGCACTCAGACGGAAGCAGAAATGCTACCAGAAA
>PNEQ01004743.1:0-58203 GCA_003012365.1 Medauroidea extradentata
CGCGGGGCGAGCTACATAACCTGCACGCCGCTCGTGTTTACATAAACAATGGACTTGTTTGTAAATCTCCCACTTTCAGAACCCGTTGGCCGAACATAGCCGCACGAATACGTTTTACCGTCATGAATTATTTCCCGAACGTTTTCGCAACTTCCGCAGGCGAATTGTACATTAATCCGGCCCGGAGGACCAAAATGTTCGAGCACAAACGCACAGTGTAACCTTCTCACCGCGCCATCTTGATTTGCACTGCCTTCCTTACAGTATGGCGGATAGGCGCCAAGTTCAAACCCACATTAGTACGAGGCACAATATGTACAGAGTAGTACCAACATGGCAGTCGGGAGACCAGTTCCGACCATGTACAAACTTACAACAAATATTATTTACATTGCAACGTCACAAACACCTACAGAAATGTTAAAGCTAAATTAATATGTAGTAAAATATTATTACAATAGTATGAAAACTTACATGTTAGTGTGCAAGAAACAATGTAATGCTAATGTTTACAGAGACTGATCACTGTTCAAACAAATTTTGGTGAAATAGCAGTGGAACTTCCTACGTGTTTAATATTTGAAAACATTTGCAGAATAGTTTCATAGAAATTTTGAACGTTTTCAATCAGCTAATTATGTTAGCAAATAAAAGTATCGGTAATAAAATAAAGTTTGCCCAAAGGACATGTGCATTAACCATTTCATTCAGGCCTTGCTTACTTACGAAAATGTCCATAATGTCACAACATTAGCGGTGCATAAAGTTCTAGCATGAATCGTCGCAATTTCATCTCAATGAATACCTAGGATCTGCACTTTGGTCACGTTTAATTCAGAAATGTAGACTACACCAAAGGTTGAAATTGATGTTTCACCATGTTAAGCCATTTTAATTTGTGTTCCCATTCTTTGTGACATCGGTAAGTATCCACAATATTTTTTTTTTTTTTTTTTTTTTTGTTTCTTTACTTAACAAAAAAAAATAATCAACTTTCCTACAGCAAAAATTTTATGTAAATAACCAGCGTTAAGTGTAAACAAATGGCGTTAAACGCCTTTTCGTACATGTATGCATGGTAACTCAGTAGACATCGAACTTTCGCTCGGTACCGCGACCTCCACCATGGTCATGATCACGACCATGGCAGTGATCTTACAGCGCTGCCACCATATTGTGTATATCGAGATGTTCCACTAACATGTATCGCTACGCTTCGAGTGCAAAGGTAGTACCAGCACAAGTATATCGATAGCCATGAATTTGGCGGTGCACGTGAATATGTAAATATTTATGTTGTAAATATCAGTGAATGTCAGTTTTTTACTTATATTTATTTTTTTAACCTTTAAATATCTGCGAAAACTGAAAATCAGTCAATTATAGTATACTTGTAAGTAGAAATAACCTTGTTATCGCCTTAGATTATTTTGAAAAATAGTTTAAAATTCTCTGTTCAAAATTGCTTGAATACTTCTAAATTGGGGAATCTGGTATTTGTTTTTCGAATTCAAATAATACACATTTACTACAGAATTAAAAAAATATTAGGAATTTTGAATTTTCGCAAATCCTTATTAATAATTAATAAAAAAAAGTAAACAATACTACCTTTCTTTCCTTCATTCCTCCAAGTTTGATCAGCAAAACATGAGCAATGGTGTATGTTCACAAACCAATAAATTCTAATTGTAAACCCCCACTGCAACAAAAATTTAAAAATCTCATTAATGCCCAGTATGGACCCGGTATGCATTTATCAGTAAGACAGTTGGAAAAGAATATACTGTAGATTCTTCTTGCACAATGCTCAAACAATTTGACTTTCTTATGCAAGTGTCATAGTTCTGGCATTGTTCCAAATGGACTTACCCTTAGTGAACAGCAAGCAAGGTTAAAAAAATAGCTCTTAAAGCTAGCCATAGTCTTATGAATGAGAGAATTGCTGCCCTCCACGATCGAAAAGCTGAACTGAACAATGAAATATCTGCCATCCAGCTCGAACTTGAATCTGTGCTCAGTGCTAAATAGTTCAACCAAATTAACAAGTCCATTTAAACCTGGTTGCAAAAATGTAATCTGTTTGCAAGGAAAAGCAAAAGAAAAAGTTTGCCAAACTCTCAGATTCTGTTGCCTCAAAAAAAAAAGACAAACTGCCTACTAAACTTTCCAATACAGTAATAAATTCTTCTAGCAAAATACTTATAGATTTCAAAAGCTAGGTCTTATGGGAAGGTCTTAATTTCAGCATTGCAACTCGTCAAATCCCTGTTATTGATATAGTGTATTCTGTAGAAAGTGCTATATATAAGCTACCAGCAGCCAAACAAGACAAGTTCAGGTTGATGGTACGTACAGCTATAAGATCAGCTAAACCTCCTAAACCTAACCTCACGGGATGAGTGTGATGCGGCTGCATCTGCTGTTGTCTGTTGTTTGTTGTTGTCATTGTAGTCGGCGTTGAGGTTATGTGGCTTGGTGTGCTCTGTAACCTTTTTCATATCTTTTTAAATTCGTGAAGTTTTTTTACAAATTGGCTGTTCTGCACCAAACACAATTAAACCCGTCAGCTTTCCGGCGTTACATGTCCGACTTTGAGTTAACAGAAAAGACTGTAATTTTGATACACTCGTTCGTTGCCCGAGATTTTATTAATGCTATGCCATGACTTCATACATTAATGGCAACAACCCATTGTTTCCCACCATCATTTAACAACTTTCAGAAGAAAAGAAAACTCTAAGGGCACAAAAGCCTCCTACAGCCTCTCCAACGCTCCCAGAGCCAGCCCCGCAGCGCCCTCGCGACCTGTACACGTCTCTTCCTTCGCCATCACTACCCGACTGATAAACCCTCGACGGACATGGTAACTAATAGCGCACATCGGCGGAGTGATACAACAGACACCAATTTTTCCCAAAGCAGTAAAATGACACTTAAAACATGAAACAAAGCATTTCAAAATTTCAGTTTATAGATTTTACATCAAATAGATAAATAGTATTAACACAAATATAATAATTGGGGACAAAAGGTGCGCAACAGCGGAACTACTTTCGCGGCGCAATACCCTAAGCAACCCCCTGTGATGGCTGACCTACGTGCGTCAATAACCTATATCATGAAGAAATTCCATAAAGCAAGTGATCAACCACAACGTCGGCGCCAGATATCCTACAGCCTGGAGAAGCTTGCAACACAAGAAGTTACTCACTTCACCAGGGAAAATTTATCAATATGCTAAAACTGCCAAAACTCTAAAATCAGTTAAAATACAAGAAAAAGTTATACTAACAAAACTAATTAAAATTCTACTGTGATCAATTTAAAACCAAACAAGCCAGGAAAATAATCAAACGACTCTACTTAAAAATTTCAGACTGTATTTTAATACTTAAATTTTGAAAGGATGAATTTAAATTAACATGTCCACAATTACTAGGTTATTGAATCCTGTTGTATCATCCCGGACACCTAGGCATATACCCTGTTATTACAAATTTAAATTTAACTAAGAAAAATAACTTTATAACGATTTACACAAGATGGGAAGTGGCTGAACACTTCACAAGAGGCTAGCACTCGGAACGCTCAAATCCGATTTGGATATTGCAATTCTTCCTGCTGACGAAGGCAGTGCTACAGTCATTCTAGACAGAACTGACTAGGAGAGCAAAATCACTGACCTTATAACCCCAGACAAATACACATTTCTTAAAAAGGACCCAACAGCAGCCATAGAGCGGAAAGTATACCAAGCCATCAGCAAGTGTAAAAACCACATACTGGAAAGCACACGAAGAGCCTTTACACCTCACAGCAGCAAGCCCTCTCACATGTATGGTTTACCAAAAATCCACAAAGCAGACATGCTCTTACGGCCTATCATTAGGTCATGCAGCTCCCCATGGCAAAATCTACGTATCTGCTAAACATTGTCGTTTGTCGTTCCTCTAGCCGGCCAGACACCTACATTCATTACCCTAGCCACTTTATTTCTGTATCCAGAACCCTAGAGGTATCATTGTCTGACATCCTGGTGAGTTTTGATGTCCAGAGCTTGTTCACCAATGTTCCAGTAGCAGAAACACTTGCCATAGTGAAATTCAAACTAGTAAATTTCAGCACTCTGTGTGGAAGAACATCCAAATCTGTCTCGTCCATAATGAAGCTCATGACACTCTGTGTCACAACAACATACTTTAAAGTTTAAAAAAGATTTCTATAAACAAACTGATGGATGGTGTGGTGGTATCTTGTTGATTTAGCTCCAAAAATGGAACAAAATTTGACGTAGAAATTACGTATTTGCCTCAGCTGACTAGCCTACGTCGGTGCAGTACCTCTTTTCTCTTAATAGTGCCATATACATCAGAATTGGGGGGGGGGGGGGTACGAATGTGGGTGCCCTTAAATGAAGGAATAGAAAGAAATACAGTCAACTTCCATGATCATGAGAAGTTTTACTAACAAAAACTTAGGACAGGCTGGTTACATCCTGCACAAACGAGTGCCACGTAGGCGCACAACACGTGCGCTATGTTTGAAATTACAGCAAATTCATTACAAAATTAACTCCCCAGCCAAATTTTCCTTATAGGTTAAGAAATTGAAGTCAAGATTTAAGCTCAACAGCTTTACATTTATCTCTATTGATCCAGCCCGGGTCAGTCAGTTTATTAGCGCGTGCGGGTCCTCCGCCTATCGCCATTTTTAACCACTTCACAGCTACACACGACCAGCATAATCCAAGTCACAAGAACAAGTAGGAAGTTTCCAACCGGCGGAACGCCCACAGCGCCTTCGATGCCAGAAACAGCCGAGTCCCCTCTGGATCAATCGCTAAAAATCAATATTTATTTACTGGACCAACAAATCTAAAATACGTTGACGTTTGCTTGCCCGTCATCAATAAACATAACAATACACAATATGATTCTTTATAAGAAAATGCAGGACACTTAAACAACTAATTACTCAAATAAACATGACGGGGGCGTGACTATAGTTGAGAACAGCCTAGCATTACATCACCAGGAAAAACCCAGGCGTTGGTTACTCACACACCCAGCGCCGACGTCGTCATTGCCTCTCAACTCTGTTGTTTACAAGAAAAACACCAATATCTTTAAACACCAATAACTTTAACAGGGCTGGTTTAACCACAATTCTCCACGAGAGCAAAATTACTTAGGATTCCGGGATGCATCTGTAGACACCCAACATGACTATGTTTCATACAAATTTAACAATCATAAATTTCGCTCTTAATTAATTTTTGTCACTCACGAAATTATACTTTATCTGGTCCAATAAATAAGCAGAAAGAACATATCCTATTTTAGCGGAAGTGTCTCAGCCGGTAAATAACCCAAATACCGTACTTAATTACAAAATGTCATAAGTGCAGTGGAAAAACTGGTGTTAATGAAGAGAAAACAACTGAAGATCATTTTAATTTGAAATGTGATTATTTTATTGGATGGGCTTATTGCGCTCACGCAGGGGCACAGTCCATGCTACTTTAATGTTTATTTGCATCAGAATTTGATTCCGACGCATTGATGTAGGGCGTTGGCTTGCACTTAAGTAACTTTCGGACATGAGCCAGGCACCGAACTTGGTATCGCAGCACACGCACCGGCAATCACCCCATGCGCACGTCAGATGTTGTTTATGAACCTTGCCAACGAAACCCTGGTCCCTATTACGAGTCCAATTTATTGCAATTTTAAAATACAGGAAGCTCATTAATCAAATAATACATTTTAGGTGATGCAGTCAGTTATTACTTAGGTAAAAAAAAAACTTAATTAAGGCAAGGATGAGTGGAGCACATCACAATGGCTATGGGGAACTGACTTTCACCATTCATGGCAAACATATTCATGGAGAATCTGGAACAGGAGGCACTAAGTAACACAACAACTCCGCCCAAAATTTGGCTATGACATGTTGAAGACACATTCCTTTTTGGCAACATGGACTGGAGAAACTGGCAGAATTTTCAGATTTCTTCAATTCACTCCGGCCATCAATACAGTTCACACATGAAATAGAATCCAACAATAGCATCCCTTACTTAATTGCATCCTTTTGGATCATTTTTGTGTACAATTTTGCAAAAATATATTAGACAAGTTGTGTTTACAATATTCAATAAAATGAATAAATTTTATAAAATATGTAACACGTGTGTAAAAGTAAAACGCAGTAGTGCAAATTTTTCGTTCTCAGTTGTGGCTTGTGATCATATGTTTGCATCCTTCAGTCTCCACATAAAAGAAAGAGGGAGAGAGGTAGATGTAGATAGAAAAAGAAAGAGAGAGTGAAAATAATCACACTGAATGTGTTAAATAAATATATGAACTGTTACATATTTACACAAGTAATCCTTAATCGAATTAAAAGAATTAAGTATTAAGAATTCTTTAAAGGACATTTTAAACTTTCTTGTGTTTGATAGGCACATGTCTTCTTCTGGGAAGTCTGTTGAACAATTTACTGTAGTTAAAGCATGGTTCTTTTATTGCAAACTGTGATAACTCCGATGTGTGGTGAGAACGTCACTCAAGTAAAAATGGCTGTACAAAAGTGTGAGAATGAATCGTCGCATCGTAACACTACTATCTGAATGACGGCGTCGAAATTACTATTGTTCTAAAGAGTAATAGATAAATGTGTAATAAGTAAAGGGTGATACACTGATACTAAATTGCGGTAGAGATGCGTTATTTTCGTATGTTGGAGAATAAATAGGCTTTCAAGTTTCAGCCAATAGAAAACCTCCGTAAACAAAAATATTAAGACAGCTATAACAAGAATGATTATTCCATCTTAACCTGTATTGTTATTTAAGGGCTTGTTCTTTAGTTTTGCAGTTATTTTGAAAATATTTTTTTTATTGCTACCTAATACTCACATCAAAATTTTGGTGCACAGTTTTGACACTAATATTCATAATTTGTAGCAGAATTTTTTTGTAGCATTGTACTGAACAGTTTTTTTAGTTTTCGCCACCCAAAAATACCACTTTTTTTTGTTGTGAAAATAAGCCAAAATGAAGCAAAATATGTATTTGCTGACGAACGTTACATTATTTTTTAAAACGTATCCATAGTATTGTGCATCGTATCATAGCACATTGTCTCAAATTTTTTCAAAGCTTTTGGGTAAAAAATGTGTTGAGTTATTGGCACCAGTCTGAAAAATACTAAGGGAACAAGCCCTTAAAAGTGATGTTTATCAAACATGTGAAATTAACTGAAAGATACTGTGGTCAAGCGTGTTATATTGTAGTGAATTGATTCTGTGGCTATCTTTTGGAGTTTGCTGTTAATGTTTATTTTGTTTGCCAGAACATACATAAGCCACTAATAGTGGTACTGCCAACATTAGTGGGTAGCAAAAACCTCACATAATTTACTCCTCTTCCAAAATTTTTCAATTGAATCTTCAGTACTTGGCCATAGTTTCTTACATTATTATTTACCTATATTTATGAGGAAATGCACAGTAAAGCCTGATGTATAGTATTATGAAGAATATTCAGTAAAACTTAATTTTTAACATTTCCGTTTGTGATACTTTAAAGTCTACCTAAGACTGTATTCAGGCAGCATAATTTTATGCTTAAATTCTGTGTGTAGTACCCAGTAACACATTTAGACTGTATTACTGATTGAAAATCAAAACAAACATTGTTTGAAATATGACTTAAATGCTTTTATAGAAAATTATTATCCATTTATGAGAAGAAAATATTTCTAGGGTACGTTACACGCTTTCAGACTTGGCTGCTACCTGCAGGCACAAATCTTAGCACTATAACACTATTTAAACTAACAATTACAATTTGTCATTCAATAAAAAAATAACAGTTTCTATAGTAGAGTTTAGGGATGAGATATTTATGTGACAAGTTCTGAACTATGTTTCATGTGAACACTGACTTCTTAGTACAGTACTGTATATCTTCAGTATAGAAAAATTTGTCTTGTGCATTTTCCGCTACAGATACAAAACAGAATTATTAAATACTGTACTGTGTATTGCCAAGTGATTCCGCCACACAGCACATTCCGTAAGTTTGGTTAAATTGTTACACCAACATGATAAAAATACAGACAAAACACACACACTGATATAATGCCATTAAGTACATACAGATGTTTTAATTAAAACGTATTGATTTTCTTCAAAAACGTTCATTGTAAAATGTGAATTTATTTTGATGTTGGCGATATCTGTATGGTCAAGTTAAAGGTTATGGAATGTGTACAGCTATTGAGCTTTAATTTAAAAAACCGCCTTTTATCCCTTGAAACAGAAAATCTGGCATTGTGTTTATCAGTATTTAATTTAAATATTATCAACATTAAATATGTATGTCAGCTTCATGAGACACTAAAATACCTCGTCAATGTGTCATCGGTCGTGTCATTCATGTAAAATGCTACTAACTGAACCATGCTTATTTTTGTGTCAAAACTTTTTTAATTGACTGTCAATTCAGTGTGACACTCGAATGACAGGTGTGTTGAACCCCTGACATCTTACGACAGGAAGAAATTTTAACCATTTTCTGTACACAGTCATTAACAGGAAGCATATGTTTAAAAATTTTTACGTGTTATATGTTGGTGAAAGTATTCTTTCTTTCTTTTTTTTTTAGTTCCAATTTTTTTTTCTAGCTAAATCCAGGAGTAGTGAATAGATATATTCACGAGAGGTCATTATTTTGACATTTTTAAAGCGGGGTATACAAGCTAAAGGAGTATTTTGGACATATGATATTGCAGCAAATGGCGTATGTCCAAAATACTTTAGTTCTTACTTGCACCATTACAAGAATTGTTAAAAAATAACAGGGGTCTAAAAGATTTTTTTTTCCTACCATGTACCTATAACTCTAACAGCTCTCGTCTGCTACAGAAAACATTATGTATTTCGGTTAGAGGGCTCTCCATAAAACGTTACGCCATAAGTCATAATGGAGCTGAAGCATGCTAAGTACTATATTGTTAATAACACTTCTTGCATAAAATGTACGTGTGTGCATATTTATTTCATTTTTTCCACTGCTTTATTACTCTCCTTGTATTTGTGTATGCTTATTCTTCATTATCCTTCATGTTTGATAAACATTATGTATTTTTGTGATGGAGGCAAAATTATTGATTATGTAATGTTTATGGGAGTGAACATTTTTGGTGCTCTATATTATTGCAGGTCCCACTGCCTCACTCTGACACACTGGAATTCTTTCAACGGCTGTCAACAGAGACGCTGTTCTTTATCTTTTACTATATGGAGGGAACGAAGGCTCAGTACCTGGCCGCTAAGGCACTGAAGAAGCAGAGCTGGAGGTTTCATACAAAGTATATGATGTGGTTTCAGAGGCATGAAGAGCCCAAGGTCATCAACGAGGAGTTCGAACAGGTAAGCATTAGGCATGTGTGAATACTGTTTTCTAATGACTGTGAATATGTTTTAATATATTACAAGCATTTTTGTTTTAATGCAAATACTTTTGTTAATTTTGGAATAAATATGGATTTATATTTGTTTAGCTGCAGTATATATTTAACCCGTTGGCGCATCTGATGCATGACTCTAAAGTTTTGCTGCACAGTATAGTGGATTCTCGAAAATTTGTTCTATTTATATACGTTTTACCCTATTACCCGTTCATTTCTTGGGTCTTGTCAATATTCCTACAGTATTTAAATAATATTAATACTAACCACATTCAGTGATCACTGTTTATTAATTTATCCCTGATTGTCAGTTAAAATTAGAAGGTACATTCACCAAAGACAGTTTTTCAACCTTCTGTGAACATAAAATTTGCTATAATTGATAGTATTGTAGGTTGGCAACAGTGTGACAGCATTCAACATTCTTATCGTTCGTGCATGTTTACTGCTTTAACAGGTTGGCTGTATTGATAATGTGTCGAGCACACAGGTAGGTGGCAGTAATGAAAACGTATCATGCATCTTTTACTACGTAGGGCTGTACCGAAACAGCTACTGAGTAAGCGGAAATACCCTATATGGCAATGTTGGTAGTTTATCGGTTTTCTCACTAAATAGTCGCAGATTATTAATGGGGATGGTATCTAGAAAAACTGTTTAATATTTACATGATTCTTCCTAAATATTTTCATACTAACCATGTAAACAAATAATTCTGTGTGTATTTTAATTTTTAAATTATTGAGCTTTAAAAATGCCATATTTTCAAATACAGCTGTAAACTTTGAAAACACGTTCTTATTAGCTAACACACGTATGACATGTATAGTTGGATAGTTGTTTTCATTTGCCACCCGCCTGCCAGGCTTTATGAGTGTTGTAGATTTTGTAATTTTTCTCTGACCGTTACAAAACCAGTATTACATATTAGACACAAACAGAAAACGACATGCGACACAACGATGAGACGAAACAAAAACACAGTAAATATCAATCACGTACAGTAAAACAACAAGGGACACAACCTCATGAAGGGAACAGATTCCAGTTCCCGAAACTTTGTTCTACTGGCTGTCTGGAAAACTACTGTGTTTTGTTTTGTCTAATTATAGGTACTGGTTTTGTTTTGCATCATTGGTGTGTCATATTTTTATTTTGTGTCTGATTCTTTTTTTGTTTGCCCCTTTGTCAAAGCAAACCTCAAACCCAGGTTTTATGCCTTAGTGGTGTGTTGGGTTTCTTTTGATTAATTTTATTTTCTTTACTGGTTTGTCCTTGTTTTTATTTAATCTTATTCCATTTATGAAATTTTATGTTGTATATGTATCCTATTGATCAGAGCATACTTTGCTTATTTATGTTTTTCCATTTCTTTAGTTTTCTTTGACAGCCATCTATATCACTGTGGAGTATGTCCAAGAAAATTTATCCAGTTATGCACTCCCATTGCACAGTTCTTTCAAAGTGCACACAGTGTGATGCTGAATACATTGGCCTCACTACAAGCACACTAATATAGATGATGAATGACCGCAGGGCCGATACCAAGCACGCAATAGCCAGTTCCAGCCTAAACATTCAGGATAAACCAGTTGCTGCACATGCAGCCTCCCACAAACTGTCTTTTCATTCCTGTTATAACACCATAATGCTGAGAGCCTCATCATACAATAAATTTCATTCAAACTTCCCGTCACACCCTAGTTCACTCCTCTGCCATTATGTGTACTGGTTTCCAACCACAGCTTACTGTTCACCATACTGTAGTATGTAATCAGGAAGCTGGCATGGCCAGCTAAATGTGACTGTGCAACCGCACAAAAAATGTGTCGTTCATCTTTGTTTTATGTTCTACCTGGAAGTATGATTGTGTAAGTGTGTGTGCATCTCTGTCTACATGTTTTAGTAATTAGTAGCGTAGCTGCTATTTCCCGCCTTCTCTTTGATTACTAATCACTGGTACAAGGTTAACACAAGTTGCTGTAAACAATTACATATACGTACATGAAAACTACACTTGGGATATACATTGCCGTTTATGTAAATGTGGTTTACAAATACAGACGTTGCATTACAATGTTACAGTGACAACAAAGTGTTTTGCAATAGTGCAGGCAAATGCTAGTGCTCTAGGCCCAAAAAAAATATTGAAGTGATAAAAATAAGGTACAAGCGTTAATGTAATTTCTATCTGGACGCACTGTGATGCGTCAGATAGCGTCAGTGTGTTTTAAACATGGGAACAAACTTAGAAGGGAGGTAATTTATGGGAAAATGAGATAGATTTTTTTTGTAATGTAATTTAAGGTCTCATAAAAATACCAAGGAAGATACACCCTGCGCACAATACCTGTAGGCTTGGGCTACGTCACACATTTACCGTTAGGGAGCCCAGACAGGAGAGAGGGGGAGGAATGAGGGGAGGCAGCGAGCGGGTATACGTGGTAAATGAAAACATTGACTATTTGCAGTTCTCATTCACTGTCGCCTTCCAGTGTTGCGATGCCCTCCATCTCGTCACTTGAAGATCCTATATTGTCTTCTTCTCTAGTGTTGTCGCTATCACTGTCACTGTCAACACCTCCGAGCCTAACTATAATGGGATCTACTGTATTTCAATATCGAAACGAACATCCAGTTTATAGTATTCATTCTCAAGTTTTTTCACGTGCTCGCAATATGGTTTCCAATCGTCTGCTCCCAAATTTTTAAACACATCTTCACATATTAGTTTGACATCACCTAACTTGCAAGAAATATTACATGACGCAACTTTGCCCTTTACATTAGACCAAATGCTTTTGATTGTATTTAAGTCCGGGTGATAGGGTGGCAAACGAAGTGCTGTGTGGCCGAAATTATTTAGTATTTGGTCAACAGAATAAATAGATTCTAGGCTTAATGAGCTGGTAAAGTGTTGGCTTAAGCATATCCTCTGCAAAGGGAATGTTATTCTGTCGCAATCACTGTTGCATGACATGTTTTGTAGAGTTTGATGTAGGTGACCTATTTACTCTAACGTTGTGATACGGCACGTTGTCGAAGACCAACACTGTCTGCAGGAAGATTAGGTATAAGTCTCTCTCGTACCCATTTTTTTATAGTTTTCTTGGTTCATGTTGTGATGGTAGTCACCAGTAACTTGATCAGACTTCCACATCACTAAGACGTTCGAAACAAAACCATTTTCACCACCAGCATGGACCATGATCAGCCGCTGTCCTTTGTTAACAGGTATGTGAAGGCCGTGTGCTGAGTTGTCGCTCCACGACTTTTGCTGTACACGAGACGACAAAATATATGATTCGTCCATAAACACAATATTGTGATTCTCATTTCTGAAACGTCGCATAGTTTTTAAATAATCTATCCGTTTTTGTCGAATGTCTGATTTCTCAATTAATAACAAATGCTGTGACTTTGTTTTCTGCCATCGAAAACCTAACTTCTTCAGAATTTTCCATAATGTTGTACAGCTACCTTGAAAATGTATTTCTTCTTTAAGTTTACTTCTTAATTTTTCAACTGTTGGGACACATTTGTCTATCACTCGTAAAAGTTGTGCACGATTCTATGAACTACTCCTTCATCAAAATTATGTAGTTGGTGTTTACTTGTCTTTTCTTATCAGGCATCACGAAGGGCGTTCCTTCTCCAGTGCCGACTTTCTTAACTTCTCCTTTTATTTTTTGCACAGCACTACGAGATACTCCGGTAGCTGCAACTGCCCGCAGCTGAGCTTTTTCCTTGGGAATCGACAGTTCCATGGCTTGGGCTTCTTTCTCCATAAAACACAAGACATTATAAATTACTTCCCGAGTCTGTGAATGTAATTTTTTCCCTTTTAACGTTGATAAAACTGGTGGCATATTTGAAAAAAAAAAAAAGACGATAAAAACGATGTAAACGCAAACACGTCCAGTAAGTCACTCGTTTTAACAAAAACGAAAATGTTTATTACACCCACATTATCACTTATACGAATACTCAATCAAACTTAATTGGTTCAATACAAAAACTGATTAAACGATCCTTGTTTGATACGATCCACGTTAAAATAGCCCTTTCTGCATACTGAAGCGAAGAGCAGGTTGTTTCCAGTCGGATAGTAGGTAGAGGACCAGTGAGTTGTGCGCATGCAAGGGCGGTCCTTCACCCCCTCCCTCGTGGCTTCCAGCAGCGCCTTGTAGCCGTCACTCAGGCCTACAGATATACTGCGCGTGGTGTATTTGCCCTTGAAAATAAAGTGTCATATTTTATTTTTGCAAAATATTGTAAACCCTTTAAAATAGATTTTTTTTTTGTATATTACTTATACTAACTAGATCTTCAACATATGAAGAAACTTTTCTGAAAATATCTGCCCTTCATGAAAACATTTATGGTGGCCACTGTCTTATTGCTTCAAACTTTTGTGAAGTTTGTGTGATTGTGGTGCATTGTCATTTCAAGAAGGTTTCTTAATTTAAGAAAAAAATGTCATATTGTAAAAAATTCCTGGCATTCTCAATTTGTCAATAAAATCCACACCAAGAAATTTGTGACAACAATGCAGTAGACATAACTTCTACTTCTGACAAGGAATCATTCACAGAATGATTGTACAGTACGTGCACTGTACACTCAGGAAAATGTAACCTGTACTGCTGTTATACAGAAGCAAATTAACAAATTCAAGGTAAGTAAGGGTAGAAAAGCATACATCAATGAAGCTGCTCACACATTTATGTTGGCGTTTTCAGTAAAAGGTGGCCAATCATTTGCAATGATATGACCTATTTTGTTCTTTGGGATGTTGCCTATTTTCATAAGATAAGATAAAATATTCAGGAAAACTGCCGAAAAAATCTGATCAATGAAAGAGCCTGGCCACTCCCATTGTTTTCATAAAAGAAAAGATTTTCATTAGGGTTTCTTTGAAGATTTAAGATGTGCAGTAGTTTGGAGCAATGTGCACACACAGTTCTGATAGTTAACTAAAAAGAATATAACAACTTAATTTTAAGAATTTTGTGAGGATATTGTCATCCCAATCACACAAAGTATCGTAACGGAGTTTCCACCCCATTGAATGCAATACACATGAGCTGGTATGTACCCTTATGTTTCTGTTATAAATGATTAAACAGTGAGTAACGGTACATAATAAAGTATCTCTTGGTGTGACTTCTTTACTGGCATAGTATTTGAGGTACGTATTTACATTTGTTTTTGTGGTAAATTCTTAAATGTGAGAGTCATTTTACTAAATTTTTCTGTATTCCACACCGGTGTATTTTAATACATCCCAGTCATTATACATTTTTCATGACTTAACAATTCATTATATGCCACATCATTACAAAACCGTGCAGTTTATTGAGTATGTACATGTAAGCACTTTGTTACACGTCGTTATGTTTCAAGCCATCTCATTATACTATAGGCTGTTCAGAATAAACTGAACACTGCTTACAATTTTCTGTGAGCCATTACTCTAGCTTTACTATTTTATGTACAAAACTTCTGTGGAACTAAAAACTTGTGTAAATATTCCACAACTCTCAAAACTTTTCTTCGACAGTTTCAATTAATACATTTATGTATATATTTTTTATTAAAGTGTTGGGCAGTGCTCATTTTAAAGTGAACCACCTATACTGTATGATGACTAGTCACCACAATTACAAAAGTCAATTGCATTGTTAGCAACAGACTACATAAAAGCAACGTGTAACAGTTTTACCCATTTAGGTTAACATCGCACATTCAATTATCGTAATCATTTACAGTGTACTTACACTTTCAGTTTACAGTAGATCGCCCATTTTGAGAAGCCTGTCGCTGCCAGAAAATGATCACTTAAAATTGGTGCCACTTTTAATCCAGTACACTCAAAATCTGGGTTATGCTATAGTTGTACAGTACATATGTTTACCTATTGCACAGTACAAATGTTTTTGTATCAACAGTTTACTTGATCCCGTGTATGTGGTATGTATGTAGCCTGCCTGTTTTGTGGCTGGATGGAAGATGGATGGATAACATTACCTTTAAGTTAGCTATCCATCTGTTATCTGAAGTCATGGTACATATGTCAACAAAATATAACTGGATTATACAATAATTTTTTTTTTTAAACAATGCTGTGATAGTGAATTTTAACTAAGTAGAAACCTATGTATTTAAGGTCATGTGTTCCTGTTTACATTTTTCTAGCGAGTGTTTTTTTTTATAATGTGTAAAAGGAAGCAGATATTGTAAAAGCAGCAGAACAATAATTGGTTTTACTTTGTTGCCTAATTATTTGAAAATGAAAATCACATTTTTTGCTTACTATTCATTTTAATTATTTTTTTAAAGGCCTGTAATTAGACGAATAGGAATTTAACATACAAATCTCTATCATTTCTCACACCATTGCTCTTAACTTAAGTAGACAGCGCCCTTAAGTATGCAAGATGTTAGATTGTCTTTTCTGCTTTTCTGTCTCAAACTTGGCAAACTTGGAATACGTGATGGTGAGATTTGCAATGTATATATCTGTTGCAGTTGACAGTTACCTTTCAGAGTAATATCCATGCCTCCAGTGTAAAAAATACAAGTCGTGTAGGTATATGGTGCATTAAAAAATTTTTGAGAAACTTTGCTCACTCAGTATAGTACCTGTCAACTTTTGCAAAAGTATTGGAGAGATTACAAGTGTTTTGAATTAAGTGTACGAGTTGAAAATTAGTGCATTATTATTACCATAAATTTTAAAGTTTTGAGCAAGCAGCAGCATAATGTGATCTAACAGCACCAACATATTGCATTTATTTGCGTAATTTCTGCACCTATTCGACCAGATTTTTACCCAAAAATATTAGGTGCAGATATTCTATTAGAAAAAAAATTCTTTGACAAGTTTTGGTTTAAATAAGAGGTGAGTGTAACTATTTGAATGTTACAAGTTCGTTTTCATTTTCAACTGTTATAAATAAGCTTATCATGAATGTTTAGAATGTTGCTATGGCTCCCTCAAAACAAAAGTGTACGTGGATACGTGGAGACAGCACCACACAGCTTTGTTTATCCATCCAGTAACAGCTGTAGTTGGCAGGTGCACAAAGCTGGCAGTTGTATAATGCAGTGGTGTCAGGAAAGGGGGTGGAGCAAGATGTCACAGTGGTGCGATCAGAATCTAGGGCAGATGTGTGGCCTTGAGAAAAGCAGAGTGTTAGAGTTTCAACAAAAACAGAGCTAGGTGCCGATGTGCGAAGACAAGACAATCTATATTACTGTTTCAGCAGATGTCTCCTTTTGTCTGCTCTATTGCCATTGAATGAACAGTGTTGCCCATTAACAATTGTGATTGCTCTTAACACTACTGAAAATTTACTAAAAAAACAAATGGAAAAGGACGAAACTCATGAACATTTTTAATAGAAAATGTTACATAAGTACAAGTTGCAGATTTAACTGTACTTAACTTGACTTGACTTATTTCACAACTCTTTGTAATCACTGGTGTACTGCATTTACAAATATTTGCTATTACCGTATTTGTTTACCTTTTCATTCACTTCGACCTGTCTGAATAGCCAGAAAAAAATGTGATAGTAAGCTCAAAACTTTGTTATGAACAAATTTCAACCTCCCACCATTGTATTATCTTCCAGAAGTGGCCATAGTTGTATTGCCTGCTGTACAAGTCTGATGGGGACATTGTCCTGGTATTTGAAAGTCATTGTAGATGTTTTAATACAAATATGCTTACATTATGATTATGCAGTAGCAGAATTAATGAGTAAATACAGTGTACAAAACACCACAGCTACAGTGGAACCCCTTTACTACACTTTTCAAGGGACCTGGGAAAACTTGTAAAATGCAGGAAAATGTAAAAAGTGGTTAATTTCTAACGCAGATGAAGCAAATGGGACTACAAAAAGAAAGGTGTAAAATGTGGGAAAATGTACAAAATAAGGGGTGTAAAAAGGGGTTCTGCTGTAATTTTTTGTATGTTCTTTTGTCGTGGGGCATAGAATACAATGCATACCTTCAACTTCTGTATTTAAATATTTTGACTTATTATCTGTAAATTAATATGTTTTTCTAATGTTCCAGGGAACATACATTTATTTCGACTACGAGAAGTGGGGCCAACGGAAGAAGGAAGGTTTTACGTTTGAATACAAGTACTTAGAAGATCGTGACTTGAACTGAGTGTTGATCCAGCCAGAGTTAGAAACATCCCGTACGGAGAGCCATCAGTGATAGTTTTTACAGAGAATAACATTTTATTTTCTCATCTCGGTGTGGGTCTCCGGAGGGGGGCGAGCGAATTCTGGAAGACAGTTAATTTTTTTTATACAGGTTATTGTACATTTAGTTTTTCGTTTTATTTTCGTAATTGTAAGTTTACCGAGCATCCGTCCGGGAGCTTTCGTGTTTTCCGGTGGTGCCCGGGAAAGATCTCCACAGGTGCAGCGACCGACGAAAGAGGTTGAAGAAGAGACTAAAGAAAGTGGTAGCACGCCGGGTGCTACATCGCACACATTTCGTGAACCGTTTTTGGGACGGCTCCTGTTTGTGATTTAAGTTTCCTAAATATTCCTGTGGTGGTGCAACTCGAGTCATGGCTGTTACAAGTGACCCCCCTCTTCCCCCGATTTTCACTCAGTACAAAAACGGAGGAAATAATGAAGAATGCAAGAAACTGGATGAGTGGCGCATGTTCCCACGACCCCGGCCTCTGGCCTTGCCCGTTGAGCACCGAGCATTTCAACGTCGTTTTGCTCACGTGCAAAGTACTTGTTTTAGTTTTCACTTTTGTAAAAAGTATGTGCAGAGAAAAAGATATAAAGCAAATACCTGTATATAAAAACCTATTTGTGTAGAAAGGATGAATTAAAAATAATTATTATGATGATGTTGAGTATTATTGCAGTTATTTTGCACGTTGCAGAAAGTTGTTCAATGCTCTGTGAGCCAGAGGTCGGTGTGGTTGGAATTAGGAAAGCCCAAAATTGGCTTGCCTACGTGCATATCGGTTTACTTCCTGGAAATTTAGTTTGTTGATGTATTCAAAATTCACAGTCCAGATATTATGTCTCTAAAATTGTTTATTTAAAATTAACAAGGAGTTAGAGTGTTTGAAGAATGTTGCACCTACCTGGGAGCCAACCTTTGCAGCACGCTAAGTCTTACTTCTTCACAGAGTGTTTGTGCAACTGTCTACCAACCTGCAAGTTTGTTTATTCTCCCGCCTATATTGCAAGACCCACTGAGGCTGAGGTGCTGGGTATCACTGCCACGGCTGTCGCATCAGCATATACCAGCCCCTACCTCTGCAGTGTTTTCAGCATTTTACTTACTGTCTGTTCAAATGCATTATCTACATACGTATAAGCTTTTTTTATTTGAATTTGTAAATGGATATCTGTGTGGCATTTGTTTTTAAATGCTGCTTGGCATTTTTTTGCTGTTGTATGTATGTAGTTGTTATTGGATATGCTAGTGGCATATCCAAATTTTATGTTAAGTTTATGGTTTTTATTGCTTGTAGAATGTTTTATTTTGTATCAGTTTTGACTGTAGTGTGGTGTGTGTACTGATTGTTACAGCCCACCTTGGGGCCCCTTTCAGGATGACATTGTGATAAAAGGTTACTTAGCAGTGATCTCCATACTTTTATATTCTCATGCATTTTATGTAAGATGATAAAGTTTATATTTTTTTGTTTGTGTGGTGTTCTCAATGTATTCCTGCCCTTGTTTCAAGGCAAAGGGTTTATACATTTAATTTTGGTGGTGATCTTGATAAAAAAAAAACAGGAATGTGGGGACAAAGTGAGGGTACAGTGTGTGTAAAGGCCTATGTAATTTTTTTCAGTATAGTATGCCTTTACATATATATATATATACACACACCATGTTCAAACTCATTGTCTTACAGTCACTTTTAAATGTATTTGCAGTTCAGTTAGTTTCTGGATAAGAGGTTTCAAATGCAGTAAACCCAGGCAATAGGTTTTTGCCTGCAGTTTTTCTTGATGCACGTGTTTGCAACTCTTCAATTCTCCTGTTTAAAATTTTTCTGATTTCTGGCAGTTCCACGTAGGCTTCAATTTTCCCTTCCCGTGATAAAAAAATTTGTTTTAGTGCCCTTGTACTGATCTTTTACACCCCATTTAGATCATTAAAATTATTAAAAGTGTAATTGCTTTTTAAACCTACCTTTAATGAATTGTTATTTAATGTCACTGTGTAACGCTCTTCAGTCACCTGTATTGTTTAGAATATGCCAACGAGACTTATAAGAGTGGAGTGCACTGCTGTTGCTATGATACCAGAGCTGTGTATCAGCCATTGTCACCAGGAGGTATCTGCTTGGTTGCTCTCATGTCCTGAAAATTCAGAGCGTTATTGCTGCCACTTGTGCCATTTGTGTGTATATGTTTGTGTTGTTCTTGCATGGTGGAATGCCTTCCCCGCTTGCTTGCAACAGTGCTCTTTTATCAATGTTTGTAGTTTCTGAAACTACCTCTCTTCTGAAGATCACATACATACAGTAATAAATATTCCTTTGCACACTAAGGACTTGTAGTTACCTGGGAAAACAGGTCTCTTGCAATCCTGATTACTGCTACATACCTCTGATGGATGAGAACGGTTCAAGTCTAGTCTTTATAGTTGATGTAAACAAAGGTTGGGTTATGCTGATTCCTTGTGTGCAGCTCTCCTTGTTCAAAAATGTTCTGACGCTTCACTGCAGCCACCTAACGTGTGTGTTAATCCCTGCAACCCAGGGGTCTCAACAGGTCCTTATTTACCCTAAAAGTTCCTATTTTGGAGCTTGGTCCCTAAAAGTCCCTTTTTTTATGCAAGTTTTCCCTAATTTTTTTTTTTTATAATAATAATCTCTAAGTTGAATGAATGCACGTTTTTCAAAATAAGTATGTATAAAACAAAAAAAAAATTTGTCACCTAGTTATGACAGTAAGCATTCACCACTTCATATAACAATTTTATGTTCTTAAAATTGAAACTGGCGTAGACACAGAAATGTATGTTATAATCACATTGCAATGCTTTTACGTCCACCAAAAATTTTTTTCAGTCACGTCACTACGTTCTTTTGCCTTTTGATGTTTTGGCAGTTGTTGCCGCTGCCATCTTCAGTTAGTCTGTCAACCAACTTATGATGTAGATGGCAGCTTTTTTTTACTCTCAAACCTTCATGTAGTAATGTGCTCCGTTTCCATAATATTTAATTTTATTCTTTCCTAGTGCTCAGTGTAGTTAAAGTGCATCCTGGAAATTTTTACCTATAATATTATTCACAAAATGTTGAATTCTGCTTATTTGGCCTGTTGATTGAGCATTTTTTATTTTTTACTTTGGTCCCTTATTTGGTACCTACCTATTTTAAATGTGTGTGGTCCCTAAGTCCATAATATTTTTTCTTGAAGTTGTTGAGACGCCTGCCTGCAACCACGCATCTCCTCCATACGTTGGTTACTTTTGTTATATAATGAACCAGTGTGTTACAATTATAATTCTGCTTGTACGGTATGTACAATACAAAGTTTTTATCAACTTTATATATTCAAATAGGTATTTTTCAACTTATTTTAGTAACATACAGGAAAGACCTTTTTATATTATTAGAACTCTGGTATAAGTAGAATTGCAGTTATGGAAAATGCTTACGTCTCTCTCACAAGAGACTATTGTGATAATTCCATCGTACTTCATTGGGTTGTATACCTAAGTTAGTACATAATTTGGTAGATAGCAATTCTTCCATGTTATAGCAGCAGGAGTGAGTGGAATTTTTCTCTTAAAGGAGCAGTTCACCAAAAAGTTTGGTATAGTAATTTTTGTATTTGTATGTGATATGATTTGTTTTGGAGACAATATTTTACAGATATTTGTACGATGATGAAAATGTTTTAACTTTCTTAGTTTTTGTATAATGGTATGTCAAAATTAAACTTTGCGTAAAACACTTTTATAACAGAAAGGAAAACCTACTGAAATGAAATAATTCACACTGAATAACAGTGTCAAGGACTACATCATATAAAAACTGCATTGAATTTTTTTTTGTGTCAGCATTATGAAAATTTTTTTAAAAAAACATAATTTATTCAGTGCTGTTTTATACGTGTTCTGGTGTAGTCCGTGACACTTTTCTTAAATGAAATTCATTTCATATCTGTAAGTCAGTTGGTTTTTATTTCTAGCATAAAACTGTTATATACAAATTTGGACTTTGAAATACCAGTATACAAAACTATGAAACCTAAAATATTTTCATTACAGTATAAAACAGTCACAAATTTATGTCTACAAAACAAACCATATCTCGTAAGAGGAGTCAGTTGTAAATTATTTTATATAAATTGTCCGTAAATAACTCATATGCAAAAACAGTTTTTTTTTTCTAGGAAAGTTAAAAAATTATTACTGATGATGCTACAGTTGATTTAAGTCCTATTGAATGTCCAAAGAGGGAAAACCTAGTGAAACTGGTTAAAAATTACATTTCTAGGGCTTCAGTAAAGGAAAAAGTACACCTTAGCATCTCTAGTTGAATTCTTAAGCTTCTTACACATATAATACTGTGTGCTGTTGTAGATTTAAGTTGTGGGCTGTTGAACTGCAGGGAGTGTAATCAGGACCTGAAAACACACTGGGGATAAGGCCAATTTTTACTCACTATCACCTCTAAACACAAGGCACTCGACTGGCGTCCCGTCTTTCTCTCAAGGGCTCCTTTTAACCCTTTTAGTGCCAGCTTTCTTCAAGGTATATATGTAAAAAAGTCATCATAGTTTTTCAGAAAGTTGCAATTATGTATTTATTAAAATTTAAATAACGTGATACAAATCAAAAGGAATAAAGTTGGAAAAAATTTCTACTGACAATTAAAGATTCGCTTAATCCATTGCAATTGTAAACATTGTTTTTTTTTTTTTTTGTTAAAAAAAATATTTTTAAAAAAACATGTAAATTATATTTTTAAAAATACAGAGCTAATACATCAGGCTCTGGTATTTTTCGCACAGGCAATGAATGCAGATATTTCAGCTCTTGGTATTAAATGGGTTAAGAATTTTTTTGTACACAATTTACAACAATTCTTACAGTTCATACGAGCGCCACTATTTTATAGCATGTGACGTGGACACTTGTTTAATTTTTATGTAACACATTCAACCACTCTCGTCCATTTCAATTTTTGAATCTATGTATTATGAATTCACAGGCATGTTGGTTGATACTTCTGTGAGACTCGGTGACTTGCAAGAAATTTTTTTAAGTCTGTAAATTGAAAAGTTCTCTGTGGTTCTTTTCTGAGTAAAGTATATGAGTAAAAAAAAGTTTATAACAGGGAGGAAGTTTAGTGCATGTTTTTGTATGCGTGGGTACATACACATGCTCATTTTTGTTGTAGCTGGGGTACTGTCATCATTATTAAATGCTATAGTCGGCTACAAGCTGCTGTACTTTTGTGATGATGCATTGAAGTGCCATCATGAAAAGTATTGTAGATATAACTACCTGGCTGCCCACAAAAGTACATTTTGCAGTAAATACTGTATATGCTTAAATACCCCTCACCAATGAATAAGCTTCGCACCCTCGATTATGTAGAGAAATTAAAAATATGTATATTTTTTAGTTAACTGCGCACCAAACTTTCAAAAGATTATAATATGACTTAAATTCTGAATTTTGTCACAAAAATTTATTTCAATGTAAATAATTTTTACAGGTTAAGCAGGAATTAAGTCATTATAACTGTTCAAAAATAAATGCCTTGAAATTCGTAGACCTAGGCCTACTGATGGCCTATCACCTCGGCATTCCTTCAGGTGTAGTTTCTTTCTGAAACACCCATTTTACAAATAAGTAGAGTATTCAGTTAAAATAGTTTAGGTGTTTATTGAATCAAACTGGAGTTGATTGTTGAAACATTTAATTAAATCGTAACAGAAACAATGAATGCAACTGGCCGCCTCAACATTGTTTTGTTTACATTCATTAATGCTATGGCCATGTTAAACATAGACATGTTTGCACTTGAATAAAGAAACAGAATAAAAAATGCTTCAACAAATTATCATCCCTAGAATAAACATAACAATCCAGTATTATTTCTAAAAATATGTTTAACTGACTTTTTACACGCCTGCATCACTGCTGCTACTATCGCTGTCCTCGTCATCTGTTGTCCATGTACAGTCATCCTCGGTCCCGTCCAGCTTGTTGCAGATCCCACATTTCTTAAAACTTTTCACAATAAGCTCCGGAGAAGTGCGATCCTACTCTTTCTTGATCCAGGTACACATCTGGTCGATTTCAGGCCGCTTGATTTTTCCACTGGGCGTGTATTTGTGCTCCGCATTTGCCATCCACGACGTATACTGCTCCTTTAAGTGAACTTTAAATGGCCGGTTTATACAAACGTCCAAAGACTGCAACAGTGAAGTAAGTCCACCAGGAATAATCACCTCGTCAGTACCACCGTGCTTTAGGCAATCTTTAACTGTTCCCATCGTATGTCCACGAAAACTGTCCATCACAAGTAAACTGCGAAGCTTTAGAAGGCTGCCGGGTCTGTTTTGCCAAACATGTCGGATCCATTCTTCGATTAGCTTCTCATCCATCCAGTAATTTTCGTGTGCTTGAAATACAACTGCAACACCTCGTACATTCACTTTCGGCATGGTTTTTCTTTTAAAAACAATGAACGGTGGCAGCTTTCTTCCATCTGCAGTAATACACAACATAACTGTGCATCTTTGTTTTTCGTTGCCTCCTGCACAAATTGAAACAGTTTTTTGCTCCTTTTCTGTTTATTGTAGTGTCCAACAGCATTTCATAATAAACAGGTGTCTGGTCACAGTTGCTGATCTGAAAGAGAAGATATGGATGCTGCTTCCTCAGTTTCAAAACGTACTGCTGAAATGAAGTTAATTTTTATTCATAGGCAGCAGGGAGTCTCTGTGCGACAGTCTTCTTTCTTCTTATCGACAAATAATTTTGTTAGAAAAACCTGATCATCCACCCGCGGCTGGCTTTAAATCCTCTTCCCCCAACTCTCGTCCCAGAGCTACAGCCTTCAATTGGCGCATTTCCGCTGAAACTGCACACCCGAATTGTCGTTTATAGTTCACGTAATCGCATAGTCTCTTCTCTATTTCTAGATGCCCCCTGAATGCCGTACGGATACCACTACTGCTCAAAAATAAATTCTTTTTTCTTCTCCAGTCCCGTGTACAACTTTCTGAAACATCTAATTTTCGTCCCACAGCACGATTCCCATTTCTTCCGCCTCTCTGAATATTTTTAATTTCTCAGTAACAGTAAACTATCATAAGCGCATCCCTTTTGTTGTCATCTTACATGCGGCAAGCACAAACTTATCTGTATGGCTACCCATGCCGACATGAAACAACTGAGCGCAGCGAGTGTACCGGAACTCTGATAGATAACATCGCTACTGTCGCTTGAATGCAGCGGTGTTGCCACATCATGTCAGAATGTGGTGTTGTTAAGTCACAATTCGGTACAATCTCTGCCTTGTTTTTTCAAATAAGCAGAGCATCAAGCTTTTTCAACAAAGATTTCACAAAAAATTGTTTGAGGGGTATTCGAGTAAATACGGTGCTTACTAGGTTACTTAAAACATTTTTTTTTTTATACATTATCTTTCTTTATGGCACCATCTACACAGGCCACACGATACTCTTCTGAGCTTCAGTCATATAGCTGTGTTTCAATTAATTTTTTTTCATTTTATCTGTTCTCTTATGAATAGTATTTAAGTGTTGTGTGTCTGAATAGTGGTTTCTGTCTTCTGATTTTCTGATATTGATTTCATGAAAATTAAGAAAAAGTCCAAACTGGCATTATTGCTATTATTTGTATGCAAATTATTTCCATAACACATAATTTAAAGACCTTAATCTTTATTATTGTTTAATAATATTATTGGGTGGCCAATGAAACTCAAAAAAAGGAGAACCAACAACTGACTGCATACCAGTTTAGTGCCTTGTTCAAGTAAGCTATGAAGAGTTTGGTGTAGGCTATGTGTGTGCCAGGATTTACTTTACTGCTTTAGTACCTCTACATCTCAAGACACGCTAAATACCTCCCATCAGACTACACCATTGACAATACCTTATTTAAAGGCATTTTACTGTCACTTCATTAATGTTTTTTAATATTTCAGTTCACACTATATGTATTGGATCTGAATTTGGTTAATGTCATTTGAAACAAGGCACCCACAATTTATTGTGCATGATATTTTTTATTTCATTCGTATATAAAAGAGTACATGTACCCTAAAATTGTTCAGTTGGGTTTCAAGAACGTTTATTCTTATATGTATACAAAGTGCCTTTGTTAGCATTTTTCATTAAGCGTTGTTTTTTTAAGGTCGTAACTACAATATTGTATGAGTACTGTACCTATTGGAAAATAATTTTATTTCTAGAAAAAAAAAATTTTAGGAAGAAAAGTGAGAAAGATAAAAATTGTATGTTAAGTATCTTAACCAATTTAATCAGCAAATCCATAGTAGTTTAAATTTCTAATTAATATTTTGTCTCATATTTTCAGATCGCAGGACTAAACATTGCTCAAAGCCTACCAAAACATTAACATATACCACCTACTTTTTAAATATTGAACATTAATATTGCATTGAAATTACAAATGCTCACTCTACATGGAATTAATTAGATTATAAAATTTGCTGTACAAGTAGATCTAACAAAATTGTGGGAATTGTAAGTAGAAGTAAAGTCTAACAAGTTACATTTTAAATTAGTACTAACTAGTTATATGACATTACAATTTAACCATGGAAGAGTTATCTTCAGTAATGTCAACTAAGAAAAATGTAAAGGTGGGAAAAGGCTGCTAGGCTACTAATTACTGTAATATGTAGATAGGAGTGTACAGGTACTTACAGAGCTGTACTGCACGTAGAGGAACATATAACACTTTAAGGACAACACACATTTTGATTGGTCGCGACGTTTCGCTGGCTAAGCCAGCTTCATTGAGCGGTGAGCGATAGTTTTCACCACCCGATGAAGCTGACTTAGCCAGCGAAACGTCGCGACCGTGCATCCGCGCAAAATGTGTGTTTTCCTCAAGTGTGTTGTTACATGCAGTACAGCTCTAAGTACTTGTACACTCCTATCTACATTTTATAGTAACTTCAATAATGTAAGTTTATTATTATTATTATTGTTATTATAAAATTGAGATATGAAAATTTTTAAATATTAATTTCTTTTGCTGCATCTTTGTTTAAAAGTGCACCTTTATTCATTAGCATTTAATCAATTTTGTTTGCCTCATAACATTTTCATTGATCTGATACAGGACACATTGTAAAATAGTTTCCTCTCTCCCCCCTCCAAGAAAATGTCTGTAATTAATCAACAGAAGGTTATGTGAATTAATATTTTTTACTGCCTACTTTCAGTCAGCAGTTAAAAAATTAGTTACCAGTATCTAAATGAATTATGCCTGCAAACTTGGTTGAGAGTACTGGTAGTTATTAATCTTATACAGGCGTACACACATCCTAGTTAAGCATGTGGTATTAAATTGTACAGTCGGTAATTTTATGATTTTGTTGAAGTGTAAATTTTGTTACTCTCGGCAATTAAATGTGTAGTCAAAACTGATATTAAATATTTTCTGAAAGGACAGAAGTTATGTGCCACTTATGTGCATTCTTGCTCGGCTGAAATTATTCTCAGAGATATTAATCATAATTGCAGCTTAAATTATTTTAATTTTGGTGATTACAGTACAAAAATTGTAACTGGGTTGAGGTTACCATTCTTAAAATACATTATATAAAAACACAGAAGCATGATTGATGCAAAGTTATATTTTTCTCTAGGGACAGTTGGGACCCAGCAGTGGTAATAAGTAGGTGTTTTTTATTATTGTAGTTCCGCCCATTACTGATACAGCTAAAAGTAATGCAATGAGAAAGTAGCATGTGCCTTGTGAATCCAGTTTGTGGTTGTGGATTTTACGCAGAGAAGTTCACTTCAAATCTTGGCTGCAGTGTGATGTGTGTCTATGATTTGACCATGGTGAAAAAACATCTTTAGTTAGCTGCTTCAACTCTGCTAATGCTTGTACACTCTTTGCAGTATCAATTTTCTATAGTTGCAAATAGTCATTGTAAATATCTGCTATTTCGCGTTGTTTGCTGCTGAATCATTCTCCTTTAAATTAGCAATGCTAAATTTACTGTATGATTTTATTCATCTGCTGAGTTAGTTTTTCATCTTGCTAGCTCTAAACCTTAAATTGCGACTAGAAACTGTCATTTTCAGTGGTGGTGGCTGTATTTTTACCGTGCTTAGCTTCTGCTAATCTAAAGCTCAATGTTTCTATAAAGTACTGTATTTATTTTTTGTACTTTTGGATTGCTGTGTGCTTAAGGAGCAGGAGCCTCTCTAGTTAATAAATTATCGCCATTTCAAGATGCTTGATGTATTCTAATTTCTCGTTTCTTTGCTACTAGTCAAAATGTTTTGTTCCTGGAATATCTATATAATTATAAAAAAATTAGAATTTCAGAATAATGGTATATCGTCATCTGTTTATAATACCTATTTTTCTGTTAAAGGGTATTGATCCCTACCACCTTGGATTTATCAGTTTCTTCTCGAAAACTTGTGTTCCAGTCGATGTATCAAAATATTTGTCACGACAAAGTATAGACACAAACTTAATAGATTTTCCGTAATTGCTGAAACTATGATACTGTATATTCATTGTTTTGCAACGGGAAACAGCTGAAAAGGAAAAATTGCTTTATTTACGGGAGCAACTACAGAGGCCGCAACATTAACAGAAACAATGCCATATGGATTCCAAAAAGTGAATGAAACAATAAACTATGCCTTGTCAGCATGGAGAAAGTAAAGCAACGTATATATTGCCTGATTTATAAGATAAACCAATCTGACAGGGATCAATCCCCCCTAACGTACTGAAGTTTCATCCTTTGTGAATACATTTTTGTATGTAAACCTGGCTAGTACTGCCATCCATTTTTCTCTTCTACACTTGTCGATACTGCCCTCCGGTCGATGTCCCTCCTCTGTTTCCACTTGTCAGGGTGCCTTCTCAGATAGAACACGCCCAGCTGTCGCTCCAAGTGTACGTCCGTCAACTGCTTGCTGAGGTCTCATTTATATAGGGACATGCCTTAACTGCAAAAGTTTTGTCGTTTCCTTTAAATAACGTAAAATTTATTGTGTGTGTTCTTTACAAATAAAATTGCAATTAGGAATTTTTGCTTGCTACAGTGAAAATATGAATGCATACATTGAGCATAAATATGCATTTTGCTTCAGCAAATAGTTGGTAGTAGTTAGCCAAGGCATTTTTAAACATTTGTTGTACATATAGGTAATTTTTGCATTAAAACTCGACCCGTACACTATCACCCTGTATAGTTTCCATACCTGTTTCACATGTCTGCATCTTGAACACCTTTGTGAATAAAGTAGAGGAAATAGCAATTGATGTTTTCCCGTCTGAATGGTCGATTGTATAAAATCTTAACATGTGGCTCTTAAACACTGTGTGTTACAACATCCCTACATAATAACATTTTTCCTGGTTTTCTTTGTCTAAAACATGGTTTTTAATGGGAGATTACCGTGTGTTAATGTTTTCCTATATTTAAAATTGTAATTTTAAGGTCTTTTTATGAACGTTACAACAATGGTATTATTACGTACGTACTTTCAGTTTGGTGAATATTTTAAAAAATTACACTATTCAATAGCAGTACTATCAACCCTGATTATCCGCACTAATAGAATGGCACAGACAATTGAAAATCGTGGATAATCAGAACATTACAAAAATTACATACGATACTAATAAAATTGTCCACTTTCTGTTGAGGCCTATTAAATTGTCACCGTACAGTTAATTTGCTGACATACTAACATAAAATTGGAACTATTCTGCAAAAATTGACGTACTCTCCATAACGTGTGAAATTAATTTTTTTAATGTAGTAATTAAAATAAAAAAATTAATACTTGCAAGTATCAATCATTTGAAAAAATATATATTATACAGTATTTTATGAGAGGAATTTTTTCTGGCTGAAAATTATGTTGTCAGGGAATAATTTTACTGGGTTTTTTTTATGCATGCACATTCAGTGTGTGTGTGTTCTTATATGCTGCAGCACTGCATTTACTTAGGTATTTACATAAAATTACCACATTTCACAAAAGACTGCTGACAATGATTTTGAAAGAGGGGAAAAAAATTTTTTTGTATACTATACAGTGTTCACGGTCTATTAATGCTAGAATTCTTGGCTGGTGTTTTGTAACTATAGTAACTCTATTGGTAGCTGTTCAGTGACATTCCTTAAGGTGGCCGTCTACCCCAGGCTTCAAATACATTGCAGTGTGTTCGTAAACAGGTTTTTTTCTACGAAAATATACCACCTGTGCCCATTGTGCCAACGTACGAAAAGAAAACAAACTTCAGAAAAGGTCGGAACCTCATTGTTAAGATGCCACACCAATAAATAACACTTTTTCTATGCCCTCCAACATGGCTAAAAATTTATTTTTCAGACTGCCGTACTTCGAAATGTACTAACCGGATGTATGTGAAACTTAGGATTGCGACCTGCGCTGAGCTTATTTGCAGACTTTCCGCCAATATAATTATATGGTCACCGCTTAACGTCCCATAGTAAAAACAGTTCGGCGGGAACCTTGCACGCTAGTTCAGCGCTTGGCTCATTGAGGCGACGTGGCATTTGATGCGCGCTTCAAGGTCGACCTTACAGCTCCATCGCTTTTGAGGCTCTTACGCACGGGTAGGTGGCACCCTTAAGGCAGAGTTGGTGGTTTATCTATTAGTGTGATTGGGCTCTGCTGGTTGTGGCTGAAAGGTTGTGGTTTACACACTTGCAGCTTTAAGTACTTACCAATTTCCTGAGTTTGAAATTTCCCTTTTTAAATGCTTTGCATACACTCAAGTTAAGACAAAATAAATTACTTTTTTTTTTTTTTTTTTTTTTCAGCTATTAAATTTTTGAAAACATGAATTGCAACAATATGTTAATGTCTAAATTAAGAATTGCAAATAATGTAAATTTTCTTGCCCTTGTTGAACCCATGCAGAACAAAATACCATTTTTAGAACAATGGCGGGAAAGGCCGGTAGGCTACTAATTACAATAAAAACAGAAAGAGTTGTGCACAAGTACTCACAGGATGGTACTTGCAGATAGAAACACACACATAGGACGAACACATTTCTCTGCGGACGCGCGGTCACAACGAAACGTTGAGACCGCACGTCCGCGGAGAAATGTGTTCGTCCTATGTGTGTGTGTGTTTCTATCTGAAAATACCATTTTTCTTTTACTATGGGAAATTTTTCTCTTTTCCCATATAATGTTTGCAGTCCACATATTTTGTGCCATCAGATGTTAAGTACTTCAATAAATTATTAACAATATTTACTACACACTGTGTTTTTGCCTACTAACATCTTACAACAAAGTTGTACAGGAATATTAAATTTCAACTGTATGTGTGTGTTTCAAACCCATGGTTTTTCATTTTGTTGTACTGGTTGCACGTGTTCATATAAGCCAGTGTCTTTGCTGAATTTTTTGTATAATTTTTTTTTGTATCATATTTTGCATGTAAAATACATTTTCTGTTAGTTTTAAACCTAATATAGTAAAATGCTTTCTTCTGTACTTTACAATATGAAAATATTATTTACATTTTTATTTATGTTCGAACACAGATTCAGATTCAACAGCCATTCTATTCTCAATCAAAAAATACTTTAAAACTTCAGATATACATAGTTTCAGTAGAACTGGTAAAATGGCATGTGAAAATCATCATTAATTAAAAAATCATTTTTCAAATTAAAAATCATTTTCTTAGAGTGTTATCAAAATTTTCTGTTCACAGATGTCCTTCACTATTCATCATATATCCTGTACTTCACTATTCATCATATATCCTGTACTTCGCTACCATACATATTTGACTAATTGTTTCCTATACTTGCATCATATTTGGCAGAGGTTATGAGAGGAGCTTGTGTGCTGTTGAAATTTACTCTTTATCTGGATAATCTGTGTAGCAACAAATATCTTCCTACCTCCAGAATTTGCATCCTGGTCTGAGAATAGCCCAAAAGGGTCAGCTATTTTTTAATTTTAAAAAATTATTATTTTTGTTAGAATATTATAAATGTCAGCTACACAAACTTTGTCGTAAACAAATTCATTGTTAAAATTTGTGTTTACTGCTACATATAACCAGAGTCGGATTGAGAAAATAACGGAAAAAGGGGGGGGGGGCAAGGAATGAATGTGCCCGGGCGGCAGTCTGAAGGGGCAGTAGATCCAGCAGATTCAAATTACTACTGCACTTAAAAATTGTGAACAAATCGGAGGGGGCAGCAAGAAGCACTTCTGTCCCCCGTATGAAAATCTATATATCCGGCCCTGTGTATGTATAACTTACCCGTAAGTTGCCCAATTCAAGTGAAAAAGATAAGTCCTGTTATTTGGCTGCAGTAAAGATCACACCTGTTTCGTATATTTACAGCTACGTAATTATGACATCACCACCTCCACAGTGCAAGAATAGTCTTTTAAATAATGTAAGTAGCTACATTTTTCCAGAGAGTCATTAGCTCTGCATTTTCTGTAATGTATGTTTCATTGTTTTATACAATACAATATGTTTTGCAAATGTGAAAAAATTGATTCTGTCATAAAGTTCTTTTATGTGTTACATATTTTGATATATTGTCATGGAGTACAGAGGTATGAGAATAAATGTTTGTTTAATTTGGTACTACAATGTGAGTGTAGAAAATGTATTTTATCAGCTTCCTTGTGCAGTTTTTGTTTTAACTATATACGTAATAAGTATTATGGTTATTCTGTTCTAAGTCCATAGTATCCATTACCACATTGCAAGTGTTTATCTCTGATAGTCATGTGTTGTAATGTTATGCCAAGTGTAGCAAAAGCCAAAATGCCATCTACAGAAGTTCGTTAGTTTGCTAAATACATACTAAATGGTATTAAGCACTTACAAATTCATGTTAACTGACAGTATTTAGTTGCATTTAACTGGGTAGGGGGTGCTAATGTGTTGCCTTTTAAAGTTATTGCCATTTTAAAGATAACAGCAGTTTGAAGACCATCTATTTAACACTGTATTGCTTGAACATCTTTGTAATTGTAATACAAGAACTTGTTTTTGCATAGCAACAAATTACTGCAATACTGCATAATTTTTCCTGTTGTTCCCTTGTTTGTGCAGGATTCCAACTGATAAACATCCCGAATGTAATAGTAGAGGTGTTGCCAAAATAGCAATTAGACTTGTATGTAAGTTAAGTAAATTGTCAATATTAAAATTAGGTGAAAATTATATTTATTTGGCTTTTCAGCCTAAGAATGTGGAGTAAGTTAAGTCAGTGACTCAACTTTTTGACTGCGCCAAAGACGTCATCCTGCTTATTTAGTGATATACCATACATTTAAGTTACTATCAAAATTTCTTTAAAGTCACATGTCAGATATACGTATAGTTTTATAGTAAATTATTTTTTTCCTCAAAGTATTTTACGCAGGCAAAAATGTAACAATCACTTTTAATCTGTTACTCTCAGTTAATAACTTTTCTCTCTGCGCTTTCTTTCTGGTATTAAGTTACCACTTCTGTTCTTATATTGACTCTCTTAAACAAATTCACTGTGCAAATATTCTCTGGCAAGAATTGTGTAATTTAAAGTATGTAACAGATTTTAAGACAGCGCCTGCCATTGTGGATGTCACATTTCTTTATGTTCTGTGAAGGGGCAGTATTATTCTAAATATTTCAAAAAATTATTCACTTTTCCTCCATTATAGCTTAGTGTCATTGCTAATACTGCAATATCTGTATCATAAAGTAACTGTTGTCAGGTTGCAAAGCCTATGAAATAATTACACTCCTACAGTTATCGACTGTTGTGTAAGCATGTACACCAACATGCGTGTAAACGTGCTGCAAGAATGAAGTGGTGGTAGGTAGCACATCACTTTGTGATTTAAAATTTTATACTTCAGAGTTGAGTAGAATTTAATTATTTTATTTTTAAAAAAAATGTTGCATTCAAATAAAAAAAACTGTTAAATGATATTGTAAAAACTTTGTATCGGTTGATAACATTGTTGTCCAAGGATGAAAAGAATTTTATATTTAATACTGTGTGTGAAGTGAAAATGTGTGAACTTGGGCGGGTCTTGGGACACTGCCGCCACTCCCGTGACTTGTAACTTCAGACATAAATAATGTACAAATGAAACATCAATAAGATTACCAAAACTGAAATTTTTAATGAACTAGTGTTATTTCTTCCACCATACCTTCTCCTTTAAAAATAATACAATTTCTTTTGTTAATAGTTAATAAAGAGAGAAAAGCTTAGTTTTACAAAAATAAAAATGTAGTATAAAAAAGTATTCAGTGCCGGTTTTTCCTCTCTTTCTACAGTTTTGATCTAATGTAACTTTTATCAAAATTTTGCAGTATCGCATATGAAGAACATAAAAAAATGGTCAGTAAACTTTTCTTGCTTGAAATTTGGTAAAATATACTTTGGATTTTGTTTCACTGGTATTTGTAGCTTTGTGAATAATAAGTTGAAGAGGAAGATATTGGCCCACTTTCTATGAAAGTAGAATTTGGTCAACACCTAAAAGAATTAAAACAGAGGAAAGCACCAGGGCCAGCTTTAATACTCATTGAAATCCAACATGGTAAGAGAGGGGTGGGGGATGAGCAAAACTTATCTGATAAATGAAATGTACGTGACTGGAAGTATTCCAAATGCCTTCGAGCAGACAGTTTTGATTCATATTGGAAAAAAAAAAAAAGGAAGCACAGAAATGCAAAAAACATAGAACAATAAGCCTAGTACAGTAGAGCATCCTGTATCGTAAATGACCAGGACCTGAACCATTTCGGACAACAGAAAATTTGGAATAACAGGAGTTCATTGTTTTTGTTGATAGAAGAGATTATCAAGTAGTACGTATTTTTATAAAGCACAATAGTCTGCTCTGACAAATTAATGTTTTCTGTTAGAATGAAAATATCACATTCAACTATTCACCCTAATGCTGAAAAGTCACAAATGTTAAACTTGACAGTGGAACTTTGCAGTCTTGTGTCCTGAAGGGATTGAAGTGGGTAGAATGTCCACAGGCAATAGCTGCTGCCAGTTGGCAGTGACCTTGCCAAGGACGCGCTGGAGCTCGGTGACTCGCAAGCGAGAGCGAGCCGACTCCGAGCGTGATAAACACTAAGGCATGACGTCTGAAATGCACAGACATTGTTACTGTCATGAGTTTTGTTTCTTATGTGAAATAGTCTATGGAAAAATATTTCTCAAGAGATATACCAACTTAAAGTTGGAGGTGGCAGTATATTCTGTGCTGATGCCACACACACACACACACACATTGTTTTTTAAACTGCTGCATGAAATTAAAACACACATCCATACAGGGCTTTTGATAAATAGGTGACCTTGGAATGACTGCAGCTGTTTTAGGCAGTGTTTAGATTACACGTATAGCCGTAGGTTAATTCCTGACGCATTACAGTTACACATACGTATGGAACACACAGTGAATGACTCTGTTAACATGTCACGGAAATAAAGTTAAACCGGTATCCCTACAATATGTCTGTGCTGTTCAATCTTGATCCATAAATGTGAACACCTTCACTTTGCTGCACATAAAACCATCGAATGAGAGCCATTTAAAAATTGCCACTTTTCTTTAAGGATGCAGCCTACCACGCTCTTAAAATGTGGTTAAATGTGTTCTTAAAAAATTTTTTACGAAACACTTCACATGTACCCATTGTGCCAGTGTACAAAAAGAAAAAAAACCTTCATACTTGGGCAAAATATCATTGTTAAGTCTATATTCTAATAAAAAACACTGTTTCGAAACCCTCCAATATAGCTAAAAATCGACCTTTTCAGGCTGCCCAACTACAGATGTATGCAAAACTCAGATAAAAAAGTTCATTGCACTTAACACACATTAAAATTATATGGTCACTGTTTAGTGCCCATAGTAAAAATGAATTGGCAAGACTCTTACACGCTAGTTCAGTGCTTGGCTCTTGGCAATGCTGCATTTGATGTGTACTTCAAGGTCGCACTAGTGTTGTCCTTTAATTGCATTTTTTTTCCTGAGTAAAATTTACAATGCTGGTTTTTCTGTTTATGTCGTAAATTAAACTAAGATGTTTAATAGCCGTGCCGACATCTAGTTTTTTAGTACCTCATACTTCTCTTTTATCGATAGAACTTTTTCCTTTGTTTGCAGCCACTTGACTCGTCGCCAACACCTGGCAGTTTACGCGTGGAATACATTATCTGTAGATAGTTGCACACTGCACCGCTAGCACATTTTATAGGAGACTGACACACTGCTACCCCACAATCCACGTCAACCATTAGTGTCAAGTGGTATCTCTGCATGTGTCATCTGGACTGAGCGAGAACGGCGCCGGTGCTGACAATTTGAACTTATTCTTTTGTGGGCTCCACTTATTTTTCCACCCCTCAGATTACATGTGGATAGTTAAAGTTTCAGATAACAGAATTATGGATGCAGGGTGCGTCACTGTATATGCCCTAAAAATACTAACAAGATTTATTTATCACCCCATGGCAAGGAAAATTGAATCTTTCTAAGGATCAGTTTGGTTTTCGCAATGGTAGAGTCCAAAAAGCCATACTATGTCTGAAGTAGTGGAAGTAAATAAATCTTTAGTGATAACTTTCCATAACTTAGAAAAGGCCTTCGTCACAATGGCTAGAAAGTTCTTATCAGAGTCCTTGAATTTGAAGGAATAATACAGGAATGAAGATTATCACCACTGCTATTTTATACGGTATTTATGTTGATGCTGTAAATGAACAAAGAATATACAAAACGTCCACATGAACTGAAGGCTCTGCAGTACCATGCTGTGCAGACAATATTGCAATGGTCACAGAAACTGAACATGAATTGGAGATTGCATTTGAGTTATTGAACAACTTGCTTAAAGAAAAACTTAAATTTAAAAATTAATAACAGTGAAACTCAAGTATGTAAATGTTCTACAAATGGGGAAGAGATTGTAGACATCAAGCTAGAGGGTGAGATAGTGCCACAGATGGAAACTTTTCCTTACCTTGGGAGCTCAATTTCATCCATTGGAAGGACCAAAAAGTAGAAAAAAAGTAAATGGCGCAAGCCAGAGGAACTTTTCTGCAAGAAAGATTGTGTCACATTGTATGGTTTAGAAAGCTGGGACCTCTTGGACAAGGACAAAATAAAATTAAGGCCTATGAAAGGTGGTGCTGGCCATGTTGAAAATACCTTGAGAAAGATAAATTAAAAATACCAGCTGGTAAAAATATTAGAAAATAGAATGAATTGATTAGCAGGACACCTGGTAAGACATTCAGACTAGTGCACAAATCTCTTGGAAGAAATATTGGAGGCACTAAGGAGAAAAACTAATACTAAGGAAACAAATTTACTACTGATATCGAGAATAGACGACCATATACAAATGTAAAGAAGATAGCACTTGAGAGAATGCCTCTCACATGAGAACCACAAGAGAAGATTAATAATAACATTAACTTAATCTTGTAATGCTGTGCACAAATACTTCAGCAATTTATAGCCATGTCATTAGTGTTATTCCTATGGTTTAAAAGTTAGGTAAATAATTATGTACACCAGAATCTCATTATGACGCGGATGTTGAGTCCTATATAGCTGCCACACAAACATTGGTGCAGCATGTTAGGAGAAAAATGTTTCTACGAGACACTACTAAACGTGTGTTTGATATCTTTATCTATGAAAAGAAAAAAAAATTTGAAACGGTGCTTTATATTTTTTTTGGAACTTGTTTTGGGGCACCTCAAAATGGCCAAAAACTGATTTTTGAGACTGCTGTCATGTAAAAAATACCTAAAGGAATGATTAAACAAAAATAGAGAAGCATACACAGGGCTTTACTTTACATTTTCCATAAATAAAATAACAGGGTCACTGCTTAAAGTTCCATAGGAAAATACCAATGACCGAAACACCACGCCATTTTCGCACCACATGCATAAAGGTGACGCGGTTGTTGACTCACGACGAGCCAGTCTAGCTCTTATTGCCTACCAGTTTCCATACCTCAGACGCGGTATCTAGCGTGTGCTGTATAGGGCTCGTAACAGAGACATAATTCCAACCCATGTTTAGGGTGGCAAGGGGGGGGGTACAAATGCTCCCCCCCCTGGATTTAGAATTTTAAGTGTATAAAATATATTTTTTGTATTTTGTTATTAAAACTGAAGTTTTATTATTAAAGTTTCTAATTCATACATTATCAATTAATAAAAAAGATGTAACAAGGTCACTGCCACTGAAAAAAAAATCTTGCCCCCCCCCCCTCCCTAATAAACCCTGAAATGACGCCCCTACCCATATTGTATCATTCTCGTGGTATTCATTGTGTCGTCCGCCATTAGTTTATTCAGGCCGGGGGGTATGAATTGACTTACGGTGCAATTTAATTAGCAGTAGCAAATGTCTACTTTACAAATGTACCAGCTAGGACTGTTTGATATTAAGATACATAGTTAATTATTGATGTCAAAATTAAGAAATCAGACTGCTTTCAAAATCTTTAAACATTGATATATCAGCATAACGGTATTATCGAAATTACAGATACATCAGTATTGTCAATATATCAGTAATGTAACGATATCGAAATCACTGATATATTGAAAACGACTTTCATATTTATTGACAATTTCCAATATTGAAACTGTATAATGTAACCAATATATAATTTTATAAATATAGATTCATTGGTTTCGTGATGATATAGAAACCACCAATATACTGATATTTCGATGTATTGCAAACACGTAAAAATTGACAAAATTATAGGACATAGGTATTTCGTTGAAACTGACAATTTCATTGATATTATTTTTGGACCCGACTATGTTAACAAAATTGAAGTTATTATCTAAATGTGTATAATTATCGAAACCTTTATAGGTATCACTGAAACAATGACTGGGCGGTAATGTTATTTTACGAGGACGAAGTTATTTATTTTGGTACATTTTCTATATCTTTATTAGTCATTGCCAATGACATTTTAAGATATTTTGCCTACATGTGATATTAAAGATTGGAAAGGTGTAATCGTAATAATATCATCACTGTCGCTGTCAAGGTTTACCATCGGTAAATGTATTCAGTCTCTCACTATTTTAGTCAGCAATAAATTTTGTGTTCTTCTTTATTAGTTATGTGTCAATGTGCATAAATTTACACAGGTTTCTCAGAAATTTCAATGCCTTTAATGGCACTATGTTAATTAAACATGTCACAATGGTGGTAAACATATAAATACTTAAAAATACTGGCTATTTTGTACGCAATTTTAAAAACCAAGATCGAAAAATTGATATTGAAAAATCTGTACTATCTGCATGTTGATATACCGAAAAGTTAGTGTTATCAGTTACCAAAAATTTACAGTATTATTGATATTAGCGAGATAACAAAAAGTTATGATGATTTTAATATCATAAATGTACCAAAAATTTATGGTGTTATATGTATCACTGATATACCGAAAATACTGAGTATTCAGTTGAATTTAATATTAATGTCACAACTTATGATGTCAAACAGCCCTAGTACCAGTACCATACTCTTAGATTACTTTATCAATTTTACCCTAAAGTTGTTGAATTTAATTTTGTGCAAGAAATAAACTTAAAATGATTTTTAAAGTCGGTGAGCTGGTAAGTTTCTATGGGTTTTTTTATTTGGAGAGAGAGAGAGAGATTGATTAATATGTGCATTATTAGAGATTTTATCTAACAACCACCTAGCAGTAAACAAATTGTTACAGAATGTCATATTTGGTTTGTAGATTTGTAACCAGCAAGAATGTTCATAAATTTGTATGATTATAGTGTTAAAATTCTACAAAATTATTTTCATTCAAGCTACCATGGAGAGTAAACGTTTAAGTGATTCATGTGCTTTAACCTTATCTTAGTATGCAGTCGTAGTAGGAGGGGAAATAATTTCAAATACAGGACTAAGGTAATAAAGGTTTGTAGTCAGACCATAACTTGTGACTTAAAAGTTGTGCTCTGTGTGTGAATAAACAGTATTGTTTCTTACAGATTACTGTGTGGTGAATGTCGGATGCTATTGTTTTGACCAAAGTGAACAGAGAAATAATTACTGCTCTTGTTAGCAAAGCCTACGCTGGGCAACTATATGGATAAAAGGGTTTTGGTGAAGTGAGATTCTACCATTTGTATGTTAAGTCCAAATATTTCTACCCATTTTAAGTTACTAATATAATTGTAAACTCTGCATAATGATATTGTATTGTTGGTAAAACAGTTTTAATTTTTTTTTATGTTGTTATAAATAGGCTAGTAACACAATGAAATTTTTTTATTAAGTTAGGAAAGTACTATGTTGGACAAAGAATTTTTGTGCCTTTGTAATTTTTCTGATAGCTAGCAGTTATTGTACCAGCAAGTTCACGCATCAGTGTATGATTGTCACGTGTGCATCCAGTGGAGTTTCTTCTCATAACTCGGGTTTGGACCTGAAGAATGTTACTGTTTACTGCTCATTGGCTTCCTATGTGCACAACACCTCTGTCTCAGTTCTACGAACAGCAGAATCTTATCATCAGACTATCTAGGTGACATCTGTAATTTTGTTACAGAAGGCATGGAACAAGGTAAGAACATATAGCAGGTTGACAATTCTGTACACTGTATTATGTATAACATAAAAAAAAAAAAAATACATTTAAACCTATACAATTATAGTGAAACCCCTTATTTACACTTCAGGAGGGAATATGGAAAAGTTGTAAGGTGCAGGAATGAAGGTAAGTTTTAAAGTAAAAATACAATAAAACTAAAAGAAACCAAAGCAAAACAGTGTAAAATACAGGAAAATGTAATATAATGGAGTGGAAATAAAGGGCTTTACTATACAATTACAAAAGGTTTAATGGTGCAAAAAGTTGATAGCAAGTACTTCTCTTGACAGCACAAGTAAGGAGTATCTGAACAGTGACTAGCATATGTAGGACTTCAAAATGCCTGTGGTAGCTTCTGGACTGCAGGTCTCCTAGTTCTACTGCCTTGTATAAATACAGTAGTAGGTGATGAAGAAAATAATACGTGAGGGAGACAGTGACAAGTACATTTCCCCTTGGTTGGCGGTTTTCTTGGGGATTTCCCGTTTCCCCCGCCCTTTCATTCCGGCATCGCTCCATACTCACCTCATGTCACCCCTCACCAACGCTGAAGACCTCGTTAAGCGCTGACCAAAGTCTCTCACTCACTCAAGTAAGTATATTTCACATGATCAAATTCAATTATTTGAATAATTATCTTTTCACAATAAATCAATTAATTTCATTCAATAACATTGATGGTACCACCTGAAAACTTATCACACATTTTGTAATCAAATGAGGCACATAGTAAATAATGTAGCTATTTTAAAATTATCACTTATCCTGCACATCAAAAAATAGTTAAACCTAAACATGTTTTTTTAAATATTTTGTATATGTTCTTTTTAAGAAGTACTATTCGTATTTGTTTTTAATACCCTTCAATTTGAATGTGGAACTCTTGTTATTATGTTTTTTGTATTAATATTGTCAGAAAATCATTATTTTGATTATTAAAAAATTGCATTTAAGAAACATATTCAAAACAAATATCTTTGAAGAAATTTTAGGGATTCAATAAATGAATGGCAAAGTGAATGTAGCACCACATGGCATCTGGTAAATTGAATTAGAAATATGAAGGTAACTTGAAGCAAAATTTGATCCTGTGAAAGTGCCTTTAGAACTGTAATGTAGTTTGTGCTTGGTTACCTTTTATTGTTCTCCTTGCCTTAGCACTCCGCTATGTGAAACAGTGTACGCTATGTGGCTCAAAGTACCAGTCAGTATTCTTAATTTCTTTACTAATGTTAGTCTGTGCAAGTTAGTGCGAGAACGTTCCCACTTACGTTGTAGTACTAAATTTGTAATGTGCAATACACAGTGAAACTGTGCTATGTCATTACTGTTAGTTTGCCCTTATGATTTCAAATATGTACTAATTGATAGCCTGAAGACAAATGCAGAAATCTGTTGGCAGAGTTGATGTGCAGTTTAGTGATATTAATACCAGTGATTTGAAAGACTATTATAATGAACCTATTGCAGACAAATTAGAAAAACCCTTTTACAGTTATGATGTAGGCCTGATGTATATTGACTGGATTCAGTTTCTTGGACGTACTCTATTGCAAATTGAATGACTGTCAAAGAAAACTAAACAAATAAAAGCAAAACCATAAAATAAGCAGAATATGCTTTAGTCAGCAAGATACATACACAACATGAAATTCCAAAATGGAATCGGGTCAAATATCAAACAAGGAACAAACAGATAATAAATTAAAATAATAACAAATAAAATAAAAACCAAGTAACATGTGACAACGATGAGACGAAACAAAAACAAAAAACGCAGTAGATTTCCTGAACCCTGTGTGTCTACCTGATGACGGGAACAGATTCCAGTTCTCGAAACGTCGTAACACTGTCTGGAAAACTACTGTGTTTTGTTTCGTGTCTTCATTGTGTCTTTTTTTCTTTTCTTTATATGTCTGATATCTGTTGCGCTTTGTCTCGTCTCTTTTTTGTGTCTTTTTGTTATTTTTCTGTTTGTGTCTGATATCTACTGTGCTTTATGTTTTTGTTGCGTCTCATCGTTGTGTCACATGTTACTTGCTTTTTATTTTGTTATTATTTTCATTAGTTATCTGTTTGTTCCTTCTTTTTATTTGGCCCGATTCCATTTTGAAATTTCATGTTGTGTATGTATCTTGCTGACTAAAAAAGCATACTCTGCTTATTTTATGGTTTTACTTTTATTCGTTTAGTTTTTTTTTGACAGTCATTCAATTTGCAATGGAGTATGTCCAAAAAACTGAATCCAGTCATGCACTCCCATTGCACAGTTCTTTCAAAGATCATACTGGTGTATATTGTACATAATTCTACTTATTTATTTGCCAGAAATTTTTTAATGCACATAAAATACAAAATTAAATACTAACTGGCTGTGAACAGGAACTATGAAATTGTAACAGTAATTACTTTTGTGTAATATCCACTTATTGTTAAAATAATTTTCTGTGTACTGCATATTTTTTAATAGGCTCTCTTGAAAGTGTATTACCAGGATTATACTGTACTGTTATTGTTAATTGTTGTGGTTCAAAATATAGAATTAATGTGGATTCTTTGCAGTTTAAATACTAAATGTCATACATATTTAAAATGTCAGCATGGTTACAGCTGCTACATTTTCTGCTAAGATAATGCACGTCTTCCAACCAGGTTATCAGTTTTTCCGTGACTTCATCCACCACCAGCTGCTCTAACATATCCAGTTATAACACACTCTTTTTTTTAACAGGCCTAGTGCCACACCCATCAGTCCACAAATGCTAGCATATATTAGTTCTTCCTGTTCCTTGAAGCTCCGGCTACTTCTGCCAGAACACCTGCATTCATGGCAACTAACCTACAGCAAGAATCATCCACTTCTGGGCACATACACCAACTCCTCTATAAGAACAGTTCTGTCTGTCTGCATACATCAGCTGCTATTGTGCACCACCGCCATCATATAGTCGCTTTGTCCGTCAGGTGTCCATGGGATGTAAACTCTGGTGTATTTTGTTATTTTCTCACCTGTTAAAAGTTGGAACTGAGAGCCTACACTGGCTGCGCAACTCCCTGCTGTCCCTTCAAACATCCCTATGGAGACTGAATACTGACAGAGAACTCTGATGGCCGTCGCCTCATCTTGTATGCTGATGGTCAGCTTGGGATTGCATCCTGCATGCTTTGTCCCGGCATGCAAGCAGAAGGTGTGAGTAACATCCCAGTTGGGAAGAAAGTTAAATATGAAATTGGCCAGATATGAATTAGTGTATATTTCTCTATCCCTGATGCCAGATCTGACCAATTTCAGATCTAGCAAGATCTGGCCCAGATATACTTTTTTTCATATGGGATGCTTTAGCTGGCCACACTTTACCAGCCTCCAAAGCTACCTTCCCATTATGTCTTATCTAAAAGTGAAACAAACCCTAGTGCTGGCCCTGCAGGTATCCTAGAACTCGAGCATGCCGACGACTATGTACCAGCTATACTCCACTTCTGTTCCACCCATGCCTGTTACCAAGTGGTGATTAGAGAGGAAGACTGCTGCTGTAGGAACTGCCCAAGCTGTATTGAGCTCAATGCTGACAACGAAGCTAAGCATCTGTTCCAGTGATGCCATTTCTCTTCACCTCAGAAGCAAGAACCATTCCACACCATCAGCAGACATATTTGATGAAAGATAACGTAGCATTCTGATGTTTGCTTGTACCACCCACTGTCCTACGCAGGCAACTGCAAATGGAACGTATATACCTCTAGAAGCAATAGCACCACTGCTAATCACATGCATGCTTCTGGCCAGAAGAAGTCCTCGTATGCAATAGCCACAGAGAACCTCTTAAACTGAAAGTCTACAAGAAGAAAAAATTACCCTACTTTGATGTTAGATGACTTCTGCAAACCACTGACATAGCAACACTTATGTTCTAGCACAGAAAATGGAAGTCTAATTGACACAAACTCCTGCCATATTGTTTGCTTCCTTGGCTTCCCGTCCCTAATTTGGTCGATATTTGTACGCCAGACTTCAAAATACTTAAGTGTGCATTTATTTTTCATTTCATAAAAATTGTTTATAAAATACAAACTCTTACTATTAGGAGTCCATTGATAGGCCACATAATTTTTGTGTTTCACTGGACAAGTTCTTAATTTCTGTGTAGTTACTAGTGTAGCTTTTGGTTAGAGATTGTGCAACTGAAATATGAGTCACTTAAATTCTTGGTTCATGTGCCAGTTTAACTTTACTAGGAGTATGTATGCTGTGATCTGTTGTGCCTGCAATTATAACCAGTAAATTTCACTGGTAGGTTTAGTATTAATTACCTATAAAGTTTGTTTTGATTCACTGTCATCATTCCAGCTGATAAAAATAAACCTGTATTTGGCTGTGTTCTCGTAATGCAGTACATAAATAACATACCGTGTTTTAAAATATGTTGTTCCTATTTGCAGAAAGACAAGATAAACTTTGCTGAACTGCCGGTATTCACTAGGACCACCTTGCTTTCAGGGTATGGTATCCATTTTGCAGGAAAACTTCAATTCACAAAAATAGATTTTTATTTTTGCACAAATTATATTTACAAAATTTTTGGTATAGCTGTAGTGCAGTCAACATTTTGTTGAAGCATAGCAATTAACAGTATAGTCAATTCCCTTTCAAATAAAATGTAGTTTCACAACATTTATTTTTATCTTTGTTATGTAGCAGACTATAACAAAGTAGAAAGCTCAGTAAAAAGAAACTTTATTTACTTTCATCAAAAATGTTTGTCAATCTTCAGGCTTTCATATGTACAAAAATATAAAATATGTACTGTGTGATACATATGATCACACTTATCACAACTAAGGTGCAGGTACTAGAAGGCTGGTAATATTTTAGTCACTGTGCAAAAATTACTGGCTAGTCTTTATAATTTTATACAGAACTAATTACACAGCTAGTAGTATAAAAGTTAGTGTACTGAACTTCTTTTTTCAAAGTGTCTGATTTCTGAATACAAACAGTCCTATCTTTTATCATACACTATAATATGTGTTGTTTTAGTAGTAATACAAATGCAATATCATTTTCAGAATACCATGCTGTAATATCACCACTAGCAGATAGTACAGTAACGTTGTTGACATTTGTTTAGTAATTTATGCTAGTAGAACTAATGTACAACAGCATTTATAGAAACCGTTTTTTCTATAAACTGGCAATTGCCTGTACTTTGCTTATACTTAGCCGCATAACAAAAACAGTGGTACAACATGTGTGGCTAAATCTACTTTATGAAAAAAAGTTCTTCTTAAAACAGAAACTTTGGTAACAGCTTATATTATAAATGTATTTACATACATACAAACAAATAATTGTGACATGTTTGCTAGTATTTCAATAAACGTATCTGACACAGGGACACACTCTTTTACTTGACAGGATGGGCTCCGTGTTTCTCATATCTAAACACCCAGAACTCCTGTATTTGAGGCTCTTTAAGTACACCAAGTCCTATGCGTGAAGTATCACTAGGCACCTATTTTGCTAGAATTGTGTACAGTGACGTCTTGGCTGGGAGCATTCACTAACTGGGTTATGGGTAGCACAAGCTAATTTTCTACAATACTTCTGAGAATGAGTGACCTCATTTGGAATTAACACATTTGTGCAATTTGTTACATACATTTCTCATGTATTTACAGTCATGAACAACTGTATTTACATAAGTTGGACCTGCAGATATTTTGGAAGTGGAGTAGTCCTGTTTCACTGAAAATAAAAGTTACTTCACAAGACAGATTAAATTGCCGAGATGTACTGTTTTGAAAAGACATCCTTATTTGCACTACTATTCCAGCATCAGCTGTAGAAACATAGTGATGGAAATTTCCCTGATAATATTTTCTGTGAAAAATGCCAGGAGTGTACAGTGTACGTAAGTTTTGTGTGTGTATTTGTTAAATTACTAAAAATAAAGCAGAAAACATGCATTAATTTGCAAGATTTTGTGTAATTTGCCCTTGCTAATACAGGTTGTTGAAAGTCAGCCCAGTGCTTCCCAGAATACAATCCATGTTTGAAATTGCATACCGAGTGATCCTAACCTAGCCAAATAAACCTCCACGAGACTTATCTGTAGATTTTTGCACTCAATTTTGTGTTCAGTTAATGACTTAAATTTTTTAATTATATTGACAGTACCTAGTTCAATTAATAGATTCTCAAGCGTGCTTGACTTGTTTTACTAACGTTTTCAAACTGCAGTTTACTTGGCAAATTTTTGTAAGCCATATGGTAAACTTACTTTCTCTGTCACATTGTGTAGCAACTTTAGTAAATGTAGAACATACAATTACTTGCCTAAGCTAACTGTAAGGACGAATATTTGCAAATATAAATATAAAAGTAATAAACTGTACATGATAATTGTGCACATGATCTGAGCATATCATGGTTATTCTAATTCCAAAGAGTCAGGTGTAATACTGGCACTGGGAGCATCAGTCAGGCTCTGGATAAGATTCTTGCCGCTCCTGGAACAAAAGTAAATCATCAGTTAGCCTTGGATGCTTGCGATGTTTACAGAACTGTTACACAAAACATTTCAGGCTGGCACCACTGCAGTGTTTGTGTACAAGGTGTGTTCATTGTCAGTTTTGATGTTAAGATTGTCTATACTGAAATTCAGTTATTGTTGTCATCAATTCACAAGTTGCAAGACCATTATAAGTTTTTATATTTGGCAGTGATGTAAGCCAACTACTGTACGTACTTTTAGTACAGTTCACTTTGTTGGCTTCCCTTTTACTGGTACCTTCTCTACAAGTCAAAACATATGAGCAACTAATAGTTATTTTATCAACACACAAAGTTCTGAAGTTAACAAAATAATTAGGACAGCTTCTACTGTTCTATTCACTGCATTATACAATCTATTTTAATGGTTAGTTTTTTTCTTCCTATTTATGAATTCATTTATAATTTTATATAAAACTGTCAAACCACTTGGCTCAGTGGTTAAAGCTCCTGGTCGGTGGGCGAAGGTTCCCGGATTCGATTCCCTGCTGGGGAGGAGAATTTAACATTACTTTCCTGGGTTCAGGACTGGGTGTTGTGTTGTCCCCTCGTTCCCGTCATGCAGAAGGCAATGACGAACCACTGCAGTATCATTGCCTAGTTGCCCTTCAAGGGTTACTCCTGAGGCTCAGATCAGAACTCATCATCATCATAAATTCTAAATGCCATGTGTTTTATATAGATGTAGATACGTAAATGGTTTAGCATTTACCACTGCACATATTGTCATCTAGGATTTAGCTGGTGTTTGGTGGAACTTGACTTGTGAACTTGCTGTTTGTCATAGAAAACACTCTAAATAAGCACCAATTTCATGGTAAAAGTGAGCCTTGATCATGGTGTGGTCCTTTTGTCACAGTAAAATCAAAATTTTAACTTGGTGCAGGGGGGGGGGGAGCTGCACCAGTATATGTAATACATCTGTATCTCAACACAATGCCACAGAACACATTTTGTTCCCCAAGAGTAATGAAAGTGTGCTGTGAATAATTGTCACTGAATTGTAAGCGCATGCACATGTATGCAGCTGTGAACCGCCACTCCCTCCACTCTCACCCCCTGCCAAGGGTGTCACTTTAGTCGAGGGTGCGCGGTTCGTAATCAAAGGAATAAGGCAGGTATGAGCCCCTTCCCGTGCCCCCGCCCCGGGTGAAAAAAGAAAGAGAGACGTACGTGATTACTAAATAATCGTAACAACACATTTATTAACAAAAACAATCGGTTTTCCAGAAGTACAAATGTATTGGCTCTGACGAACAGATTTTCTGTACAGTGAACTTATTTCTTCCTTACGACTCCAAATCATGAAGTCCCCATTTAACATAACATATGATTCACAAAAGAAACTCCGGGCATATTTGTGTGCACACGCCCCTTTTAACATTTAACACAATTCAATAAATTTAAATAAGCTATTTCTAATAAATACGCAATAATCAAAAGGAAATCCACTTAAGGTCAATACAAACATACAAACAAGTTTTTTAATTAGATTTAAATACGTTCAAACACTTTAAATGTGCGTGTCCTTGAGTCTTTGAGTTCGAAATGTATCTTATCTAAAGCTGACCTGGCCGGCTTCAAGTCTCCCATTTTACAGCACAGTAACCTTCAGCACCATTGACATCCATTCAGTGAAAAACTCGTCGGAAAGCGCGAAGCTGAGTTATCCTAAGGATGCGAATTCGTAGGCAAGTGTATAAAAGCCGCCATCCTACCTCGTCGTCTCGTCATAAGCTCCTACCTGAGATACTCTCCAAAGACAGTGGACTTCTCCACGTGTCTTGTTAATCCATACGTGCTCATGAACTCTTTGGTGCGCCGTCAATGGTAACTAGCGTTGGCTGCAGGAACACCACCGTTGTGGTGCCTTCCCTCACTGTGTTTTCCGTTGTCGTTCCACAGTCCTCTGCACATTCGACTAACTCTGACCAGCACCAAAAGTAGAAGACCCCTCTCACAAGTGCACGACCACACAGCTCGCCTGCTCTACCCTATCCCCCCTCCCCATGCCTCGAAAGCGCATTCGTAGAAGCGCCGCTGACCATGGAGGCAAGGAAGAGGTGAAGAGGAAGAAGGAAAAAAGTGGAGCGAGAGGGGGGGGGCGAATAAAAAGGGGAGGAGGGACACGGAAATCAAGAGTAAAGACCATCAAAATGAACCCAACATAAAATTCACATACCAAATTAAAATACATCAAATCAACCTAAAAAGAAAATCAACTGAGAGTGACTCAGCTGCACACACAAATACACATACAGGAGTGTGTGTGTGTGTGTGTGTGCATGCTTGCTCGTGGACACAGGCACATACAAGAGTACAGAGTACTATGAAACAATGTATTATAATGTGCAATCTCTCTGTGCATTTTTCTTTGTACTGTGCCAATTAAGTTCTAAATATTACACTCTCATGGGATGGTGCAGATATTAGTACTAATACTGTACATAAGCATTAAGTAAGTTTGCCTACTAACCTTACATTCGTACTGCAAGATTCAGGCTGAAAATTTTCAGGCCACATCAGTTCATGCTCATTGCTCTCGGAAGATTTTGGCCTAGGGATTGCACAGGGGTCAGTCTTTCCAAAAAACCTGGTTGCTTCGATTGTGTCAATGTTGTTCACCTTCTCCGTCTCACTGCCAGATAGCAGCAGTTGTAACAGTGAACGATGAGGTCGAGGTACATCGTAATCCGGGTCAGAGTGGCGCCGGCGCCGGATAGGCCCAATGGCTGCCCACTGCAAAGGCCATCATGTCCATCATTATCACAGACACATTCATTGCGTGCTTTCAGACATCCTTTCAATAACTATTAGTCACAGTGCACACGTCATGCTTCGTGTTATCGAGAATAGTTATAATTGTAAAGTGTCAGTTAGGTCTATGTTTTTTCTTTAAACAATTTGAATCTGTACTAGCTCATTACAGGTGCCCTGTCCCTATCTGGCAGTTCTGCAGGGAAATAGCTTAATTGAGTTAGTCATTGTAGGCCATGGTTGGAATCTGAGTGTAGTGAGTTATTCCAACATGGTGGAAGTTTGCCTGATGTCATTTAACTGTCACCAAATTAGTGCTTTTACTTCATCTTGGCCATAATAAGAGGCAGATGATAAAATATTGTACACGTTCACATGTATCCATTCTTAACCTCCATAACCTCCCCCGAGATGTCGTACCTCCTTAGGCCATGAGACCCAAACCTGACACGCAAACGAACAAGTGACAAGGAACACCTTCACCTTGTTCTGCCCCGTACCCCGAGTTTTCAGGATAGTGCCAAACAACAAGTACCAAGCGGGTGTATGTATCAAAGGATGGAAATTGGCTGGTGGTAATGACAGCAGTGTAGTTAGGTGCCGAGAGGACAACTCTCAGACCCTGCCGCCCCTTTATCACGTACAACGAACAGTGTAATAGATATCCTTGCTACTGCCATTTCATGCACAATTTTGCTAATATCATTCATTGTTTACTATATACCATTCCTATTTTTGTTTATATTTCAGGCAGTGTGCACATACCTGAGTCTATACAAACTACTTGCAGGGTGGGAACCCTTAGTTGAGGAATCCTCTCAGGTGTTTTTTTTTTTTTTTTTCACAATCTTTAAAATGTATGTTTAATTATGACATTATTCCCAAGGCATGTATATTCTCAATTCAGTCTTTGAGATGTAGTTGCAGTGAGCAGGCATGATCAGTCAAATATACACGCATCATTGTTCAAACAAAACACACGTGGACCAGCGGCAAGTGAGCCATCAGCTTCGAATAATCTGTTAAGTAGCAGTGTATGACATAATTTCTGGAACCTTTTTTACTTTTCCTTCCCTGTGCAATTTCTTGCAATGTGTTCACGTTGTCGGGTGTGAGATTTAAACTTACAATGTAGCACTGCCAACTTAGGAAGGCCAGGACTTACAAACACGTGTGTGTTCATCTCAGCTTGGCTTCATAAGAACATTTTACATAATCTCTGCTTAATCTAAAAGTTTCTTAATTTACCAAAAATGTAACCCTGTCACTTCTCACATCCTTAAGGCATCTATCCGCAACATCCTTATAAGAGTAACTACGTAGATGTGTAACATATGTATCTATATGTGCTCAATAAACACCAGAGTTGAAACCAATCATAGGAAGTGTGTTTGTTATTCTGGAGTAAACTGGCTTCTGTCTTGGCCAACAAAACTGGGAAGAGTAAGTATTCACTATTGTGAGATTCTACCATGCCGGACTCTAAATGTCCTAGGATCTTCTTGTTTCCGTCCTCAGTTGGGTATTTACTGAGGTTGGGGAGGGCCAGGAGACATAGTCCCCTCTAAAATATCTCTAACCCACCTACTGTTGCATAACAAGCACTGGAAAGGTTGAAGGGAGAAAGGTAGAAGGTAGAAAGGTACTTTAACTGTCTTTACAATGTGATGTTCCGTATGCCCATGAGCACAATGTGTAACATTTAGAAACCACAACATCCTTTTCTGCATGATTTTTTTACAGTGTTGTTGTAATAACATTGAAATAATTTATTTGAATATACAGACTTATTCTGAATAATATAATACCTAGGAGAGGCATCCACTAACTTATTTTATTTTTTTCTATTTTTTCATAATACATGAAAACAGTGTTGTGTTTACATTATGTTTTTCACACACTAAGTTCATTTTAAATTCTTTTTACAACTTACTTTCTCATCCCCCAGGACTTACAGCACCTCTAATGGTCCCTAACGTCATTTCCACTCTCAACGTTTCCAGCTTTTGCATGTTTTTAAATAAGGAAAGGGAGTGTTTCCAAGTCAGGGTTTTGCACATGTTTTGAGCTTGTTGCAACGAGGAAACCACTGGGAGTCATAAGTGACTCAGATGTAGTATGAGTAGTTTTCATGATGTATTTAGTCGACATCTGTAACTCACCATCACAGCATTCATTGCACCAGAGCATCAACAGCAGGACGTCCATTCATACTTGTAGTTGGAATTGAATTGTCACTCTCCAATCACAACAAGAAAAGGCCTACGTCTGCATCTGCTATCTCTTTGAACCATTCTGCTGAAGGAGGGTTCTCTTGTCCTGATGGTACTAAAACTGGTTCTTAGACAGAGGTCAGATATGTTGGAGAGAAAGTATCTGTAGGACAGCCTCAAAAAATCCATCCAAATCACTCAGCCATGTCCTGAGAGTGAGACTTCTTAAATGATTCTGTAACTCCTGTTGTTCTACTCCAATCGGATTTGTTGCAGCTTACGAGAGCAGTGTGGAATCCCCTCAACGCTTCTGCTTCTAGGGGCGACATCTGAATGGTGCTGCACACAGTACCTCTGGTGCAATAATGGATTGCACTCTCATAGAAGACAGGGACCATGAAAATTGAGAGGTACGTCATGACAAAGAACCTCACTTTCATCTTGCATTAATGATAGCATAGCCATTTTGATGTTTTTTTTTTTTTTTATTGTCATATATGAGCAGATATTTATAATATACTGTATACCAAGTGCTTTATTTCTGTCTGTGGTTAATTTCATTTTCTGTTATGTCATTTTATTTTTTAAAAAGAGTTATGTATAGTATGAGTCTCGGAAAAATTAGATAGTGTTTAATAAAAGGGTTCCCTTTTTTTATGTGTACTAAATAGTTTACAATTTAAGTTTTATGTTCTTAAAAATTATTGAAAGTAAGTAAGTCTTAACAAGAAGTAAGTTTTGAGTGCATAGAGATGTAATAGCCACATTTAAAAATCATGAAATAGAAACTGACCAAAGGGCCAGCAGAGTAGTCAGCCCATAACGGTGCAAGTGTTCTCAGTCCCTTAGTTATTAATGTACAGGTGTTTTGTCACCAAGTGTGCTATAAATTTACAGTACCACTCAATACAAAGACTACTTTAATGATTATTCCACCAAGAAAATCAGTTACAAAATTGTATCAAAATCATATGCCACTGAAATTGTAATAACATGTTTTATTTCAATAAGTGCCCAATTTAATAATTATTTATGTGTGCTGACGTGCATTGGGATTTCCGTTGTGCGAGCACCGTAGTAGTCTAGGTGATGCAAGAAGCCATGTTGATCAACGTAGTTTGTTGGCAGCTACCAACCTAGTATGATGCTCCACATCCTGTATTCACTTGAAGTAGATTATCATTTTCAAGTCGTATGCCATTCAGCCTCAGTTAGCACCCATTTTCTGAGTTCCTTAAAGTATTTCCTGTTTGCTGAACTAATTACTTTGCTGCCTTTGAGGTATTTTTGTATGTAAATCACTCAGTCAGGGTTTGCGTTGTGAACCGACTACGTGGTCGTTCGTGCATATTATAATTGCCATCAAGGCAAGTTGGATACATTATTTTGGCTAAGACATGCATTATTATTGTAAACTATCATTTTCAGTTTGCTGCTCAGCTCAGTTTATTGCATTTTCAAGCAGCTTGACCGCATTTGAATGCTTCACGCTTTGCACCTGCAGTTGGGTTTGACTGCTATCTCGTGCATCTCGAGCCATTCACTTCAATTAGGGTGTTATTCTTGTTCTTTATTGTATTTTCATATGCATGTATATGCTTTGCATTTTGTAATATCTGGGCAGTCTGTATGCACGTAATGTAACCTAGTGGTTATACCACACACCACCAGACCCTGCCATCATTAAGGGTTATTGGAATATCTGTAGTGTTAGCTTTCATACTCTTTGCGTTTTGGACGTAACTTACCTGTCTCACTCTGCATTTTCACTATTTTACACGTGACCAGTAGCACACTTACACCACACCCATGTGGAGACTACTGCATGTGAAGTGCACGTTCAGTAAGCAATATAACAACTGACAGTGTAAGCCAGCTGCTGTCACGGTTCATGCACACGTGGGTTATTGCCAAATTTACTGTTGTGCTACCTCTTCCCACCTACGCCCATCTCCTGCGCAACGTTGCAAGGTATCCCAGTGCTTGCGAGCCCCTATTCCAAAAGTGCTGCACCTGCGTGTGCTGTAGGTCCCTTTCACTTTCAAGGTATCCTGATCACACCCCAGGCATGGGTTTTTCCACCATAATCCTCGGACACATCTGAGCATGCTTTTGAGTCAATCCATAACAGGCACGTTTATTAGAGACAGAATAAATGGCCGATATTACAGTGATTGAGACAGCTCCTTATGTCAGTGTCAACTTATGTTCATTTAATTGTAGTGTAATGTATGTAAACAGCCAGTATCAATCAATCAGCAGCCAAGATCAATTTATCAACACTGTGAATAAGGGAACACATGTACGGCTCTTAATTTCTAAAATTTCATGGCATGAATACATAATTTTTAATACATGTATGTCAAGAACTACAGAAACTGAAGCAAAATTAATAGGTATTTATACACTTTACTATCCAACATTGATTTAATTAGTCTTTATTGTTGTAGGTCCACCATGTTAGAAGGTAGCTCGAGAATATTTTTAGATGTATGTGAACAAATTTAACTTTTATGGTTAATTTGCACCGTTGTTGAGGAATCGTAAGCTTATTGGTTATGCTAGTAACTTATTGTTTTTATTCTTAAATAAACATACTAATTTCATTTTTAAAGTGCAATTTAATATTTGAACAACCTTAAATAAATTGTTGTAGCCTGTAGTCACAACTAGGGGACTGACAATGCCCCCTGCCTTGGCAGCGAAGTTTCACATATTATGCTGGTGCCCCAGCATTTCTGTAGTCTACTTAGAGTAGTGCATGGTGATGTGTCAAATACACATCTGGTCACCAAGGCAGGGAGATGTAGTACAGCAAACACTAGCAGTGTAATGTTCCTCTGTGGCTGTGCGTGGACAAGAGCAAGTGTTGTTAATGGGAGACCCCAAAGTCTGTTGTCACAAATATCTACCCCTTAGTTGTATGTGTTTCTAGTCTCTGAGCTTTCAACTTTTAAGATTTGTGCTTTTAGGTTTTCTTTTTTTGCAGTGCTGTTCATAGGCATAATTTTCTTTGGATGGTTTATCTGCGATTAGTTAAGTTCATGAAGTATGGTCATCCTGTCAAGCAGAAACAAGTGTTGCAAGGAATGCCGATGCATGAACTATAGTGGCTGTTAGACGCCACTATACTATAGGCACGCTGTATTCGCAAAGACTTTTGATGAATGTGTGGTACAAGGAAGAGAAGAGGTTTACTATACAGATAATGAGATTTGGTTGGATGACAGTTAGGGGGAGGGAGAGAGGTGTGGGGTGTCAAGGTAACTAATCTTATATTTTTACCGATGCTCTGCAGGAGATTCTCCTAAGCCAAGATAGATTTCATGGGGCATAGCCACATTGCTACATAAAGAACTATGTTCCTCAGAAAGTGCACTGCAAGGAAGTTGACACCCCAGGGCCAACCCTGCGAAAGTAGCCCACATTGTCACATAGACAGGTTCCTGGGAAAGTGCTGCACACTGCCTCCTCCTTGTTCAGATGAGGTAAAACCCAACCACACACAATCACAATTCATCAGTATTGAAAATCAGTAGTTGTCATGCTCTGTCTGTGGTTATGTGCAACTTCAAGGGGTTTTCTGAAAATATGATGTGGTAGCAGTTGTCAACTTTTAAAATTATACACAAGTTAAGTTTAAGGACACAGATGGAAAACAAAGTTATACGACTCTATACATCAAAATAAAAACACTATAGTATTAAAAACATACCTCATCAAATTCCGAATTCTGTGCTTGGCCAGGATGTTTCCTCTCTGGGAAGTCCACCAGGCTGATGGTCACCCCTGGTGAGAGGAGTGGGGCAGATGTGATCTCTGCTAGTTGAGCCAGAAGCAAGTTCAACTCATCTGAGTATCGTTTTGTCACGGGTACCACCTGCTTGTCTGTGATACAACCATCATTGTTATACCGTATACACTGTATAGCTTTTGTTCCATCAAAAATGGCATCTTTTGCAGTTGCAGCTTTTGAACTGCATGTGGGACATGTGGGGCAGTCAGATTTTTCAATGTCTAAGGCATCTGTACTCCTTGTTGCACCAGGTCTTTTGCGAAGTTCAACTTCTTCAAAATTTTCTAAACTGTCACTGTGAATGACACTGTTCAACTCAGCTGAAGAATATGAATCAGGAAGAGATTTATTGTTCAATTTTTTAGCACAGTTTTTGCAATTGTCTTTCGAAACACATTTACATATGTTCCAGTTAGGCTCTTGCGTGATGAGTTTGTTATGCCCTAGCTCTTGTTTGTCGCACAGACTTTCAGAACTCTGTGAAGCACTGTCTGCCATAAGGCTATCTGGATCTATGTTTTCACTGATCGTTCCATTCTTTGATATACAAACTTTTGTGTCTTGTAACTTTCCAGTATTTTTCTTTGTACAGATTTGTAAATTTGTTAATGTAATACCACTCACAGATTTGTATTCATATGTTTCCTTTACATGTTTTTGTTTTCTTACTTCTGGTAACAGTGTTTTCTCCACATTTGTTGATTTATTTACACTATTGGTTTGAGTGTCACAGTTTCTTGTAGTTTGGGAAAGTGATTGCGTGTTCAAACATTCTCCAGGACTATCTGTAGACAATTGTGTATCACCATCATTTCTGAGAATGTTCATTGTAGTAAACTCCTGACATGTACTGGCATTTGCTCGTTCATTGCTTCCTCTCAGCTCTGTACATTCTCTGTCAGTTTCTTGGATTGTGCTTTCACATTCACCCATTTCAAGTCTTACTGGCATTTTTTCATGTCTGTTACTCTCATCTTCAGAATGGACTGTTGCAAGTAGAGTGATCTTGTTCGAGTCATTTGAAACAGACACAGTCTTTATTTCGCATTCACTTGACGAGTGTTGAGATATGTTGCTAGGTAAAAATTTACCTGTACTTTTACTGTTTCCGTTGTAAACAGAAGCATCTACGTCAAAATCCACGTTACCTATTTCTGTGGTGTTCCTCTCCACAACTGCAGTGGTTTTGTGCTGACTGCACTGTTCCTTGTTGTCGTGAGTGCAGCATTCGTACCCAGGGTCATCAGATGCTTCTTCTTGCCATTGCAGCACACGTTGCCCTAACCGACTAGGAAACTTGACCTGCTGTAGCTCGCGATTCCACTGCGTTCCTTTGCTCCTTGGACTGTTGCTCATCTCTGCAGCCTGCCACTTGTTCTTGATCATTGTGTACCCTTCTGGGGTGCCCAGCAAACTGTCCCGGTGTCTTGCTCCAAACAGTTCCTGAAAGACAAAACCGTTAATGAAAAATTATGAAATAAGCTACAGCGGAAAACTGAAAGTAAAACTGTTACAGTATCATCGTTGCCTGGCTATCACGTGTTGTGTTCAGTTCCCCTTAAGTGTATTATGTCAATCATAGCATCATTTTTGCATTATTATTCCATCTCCAATAAACAATAATAAACTATGAAGCAATTTCACATTGGTTTCAGATTACTCATGCTGATCGTATGTGCATAAAATTCCGATAAATTTAATGTTTAGGGTATGACTGTCTAGTTACTATGTTGTATGAAGTAAACTGGATATACTTTGCAACTGCGTGGGTAGCCTAACACTACCTTTTTGGTATGACTGATGTAATGTTATTGAGTCACAAGAGGTTAAGTTTTTGCATAAGAAAATCTGAACAAAGAGGAAAGCTCAGGCTTGTGGTTTTTATAGTGGTGTTACTTGCTTGTTGCTGGACAGTCTAAAATGTTGTGATACCAGGAAATTGATTTAAGTAATGAAAATAAATGTGGACAAATTGAGTGAAGATGCTGGTTTATTAACTTTTCATGAGTCCACAGGGCAGGTAGGTATTTTATAGGCTCAAAACAAATTTTTTAATTCCAAATTTCAAGAAAAATTAAAATTGAGAAGTTTGAGAAATTGAAATTAAACTGGTCAATTCAATATAATTTACAAGCATTGACATATGGATGAACATTTTAAGTAGTCAACATATTACGACACAACAAGCTCTCTGTTGAACATTATCGGCGATCAATAAAGTGAACGACCATCTGATAATATTATTTTATACAATCTACTACGAGATACAACCGTCTCGCCATCATGGCTACCGGAAGAAGACTACTGACTACAAGACACAACACTTTACACAGATACAAGTTTCTCCCTTTGCTACCAACATAACACATACAAATTTACTTCTCAACACCACCCCATAAATTTGTATCTCTCCCAGGAGGGCAAAGAGGAATTTCACTTAGCCTAGGGTCCATTTCAAACTTTACAGTCCACAA